>JAQBSW010000835.1:0-166235 GCA_029291075.1 Eudiplozoon nipponicum | reverse complement strand
TATATATATATGGACAATACAATTAAAAAATAATTGATCGCGCGAATGGTGGTAAAAAATCTTTAAATCAAGTTTGCGAGCTTGAAGTAAACACCAACCCCATTGTATTGAACCAGTTTCCAAACAACAACAAAACTACAGCCAGTTGCAACGCACTTGTTTACTTCTAGCTCGCAAACTTGATTTAATAAATTGTTACCACCACCCACGCAATCAATTATTGTTTAATTGTATTGTCTTTATATTTGTGTGTGGCGAAATCTACATACAGCTAATGTTCGTGGCTGCATAGAAATAGAGCAGTCGACATTTCCAGTCACGTCAAATGTTTGCAAGAATGCTTGAGGTGAGAGCCACATATCAAATATTGCTTTCCATATATATAAAATGCAGTTTGGTCCTCGCTAGTCAGTTTTCCGTCGTACTCTGATGACGATCAAGGAAGGTCGTAACGCGACAGTGCGTTGCGACTGGCGGTAGTTTTGTTATGCTATTCGACGACTGGTTAAATTCAATGGAATTGGTGTTTACTTCAAGTTTGCAAACTTGATTTAAAGAATTTTTACCATATCACTTGCCTTTTCTACATTATATAATGCTTATTTCATACTGACAAATCATTTTATGTAATGGGACTGCTATTTTATTGAGATCGCAACCTTGATTTAAATTGTTGTTATCACCGTCCGCGCAAAATTTGCTTGCTAAATAATGTGATTGTGCTTCTTTAAATAGTGAGTCTCTCAGCCAGGGCTGCTATTTGTATTCTGTTGTTTAATGTTAAATGTAATCTCATCCCCTCTAACCATTCTGGAAAATTGAAGTACGAATTCATTGAAAAACCATTTTGTGATGGCCTATGCTGTTGAATGTCGTCTATATAGCTTATTTCAAAACTGAAAAATACCTTGACTTTTTGCAAAACAGAGCTTTAGTCGAGTATAGTAGGGACCGTCATAACTTTTACAACAAATCATCAACTTACATTGCCATAAATAATTTTTATTATCAAATTCATGTTTTGTGAGACAACACATGACCGATTAGTATGATCAATGTATAAATTGCCATTTACACTATGCCCATACTAATATGCTAATATTTGTGCTTATCATCAAAATGCACACTATATTAAGAAATGATTGACAAAATATGGAAAAATCCGATTAGATGAACAAAGAAGAGTTGATAAATACGTTGTTTGATACAACTTGGTAGAAGTGAAGTTACTGGGGCTATACTTAGTAACCAATTTGAACAGTGAGTAGTATCTGGCATCCTGAGTAAAATAGATTTATGCCTTCATGAGCAGAAACGAATGCAAAATCAATATTGCGGAAATTATAATTCAATTATTAAATGTTTGGATATTTGTATCTGCATCTTATCTTTTACTTAGACCAAACAACAATATGACCTATTTTAGCATTATTTTTGGCATTTAATTGAAAAATTAACATTTCTATTATTTAAACTCTTACTTTTTATTTCAGATGTGACGATACAACTGAAATGTTTCTGCAAGCTATAGCGATGCCCTCCATCGTTGCCATGGTTATTATTGTTTCTTATGCTGGTGTTACTTTAACTTATTGGGTTTTAAATTCCCTCGAACGCAGTTAAATAGTTGGAGTGAAAAATATATTTCAGAATTTAGCGGTTATTCACCAGGTTTCGGGTGTTGTTTTATTTTAAACACTTTTTCATGAAAACGGATCAACGTGATCAAATTATGTCCTATTTTAATAAAAACATTTTCTTTCATTCTTTAAAATTATCACTGATTCCTAAAGCAAGTAATATTTTGAACATTATGAACTTATTACCGAGCTAAAATATATGAACCGGTTGCTAAATACTTCCATGTCTTGAAAGTTGTTCTTTATTGCACAGTACGATCATAACATTTATCGTATCAACGATTTTCTTTTGTTTTTGGTCGATTAGAACACTCAGTTCCGCAACCATGCGATTGGTCCTCATCTTCAAGTACTCATTGATTGCGGCTTCGTGGTGGCTACGTGCTGATTCGCCCCTACCTCTGAAGGCTTCCACACAATTCTAACTAATCAAGGGTAGATCACCACCTCATTTCCAGTGATTAGACCGAATGGCGTGGAAGCCTTCGGTGTGATGGAACGAATTAGCACCAAGCCTTCACGAAGCTGAACTTAACGTGTAATTGGAAATGAGTATCAATCTTATCATTGCCGAAGCAAGTGAACAAATCGACCACCCACGGAAGAATATCGTGGATACATTAAATGTGGTGTTCGCAATGCCCAACAAAGAGCAACGACTTTCAAGTCTTTGGAGTTTATAGCATCCTGTTTATATATTTCATCATTGCAACGATTTTCGTAACATGATACCGTAGTTATAAAGAGTTGGACCATTTCATACGGTCTAGTTGGCAATTTCTTCGAGCACTTAGCCACAGTAATTACAGATTTTACCTGAAGATTTTAATAAACTGGCGTGCAAAATACACAATACGAAAGGAATTGTGTATAACAAAAAAAATATAATGCGCATTTAATAAATGGAACCTATAAATTCTATGCTTTGTTAGAAAGGATACAGATTTTGAAGTACCTTTAAATAGGTCTCTTCTTTAACTCAAAGAGATGCTTTGATTAAAATTACGAAAGGGACGATTTATTTGAGTTCTTAGTTGGTAAAACAAATGACAACTCAGCAGGAGTGCCACTAGTGAGAGCCTCAATGTCTGTCCTTATTACAACTGATGGGGTGCTCAATAAAAATGGAAATATTTTCAAGTAGATTGCCTAAGCCAATCATCTACCTATTAAATAGAACCAATTATATTTCTACCTAAACATATTTCCCACTTCCTAAATTGGATTCATATATAATGCATGTATCTATTAGATTTTTATTTATTTTCACTAACCAGCCTATTTTAATTGATTCAAGTAATTGTTCACTCCAAAGAAGTACACTAAACAATATATATATATATATATATATATATATATATATATATATATATATATATATAAGTAATAATTAATAATTACTGCGTCTAGAGAATTATTAATTTGTCGATGGGTTTTACAGCGATTTGCCTATCAGCCGTTATGAGACACATCCTTGGCTACTTCTGAAACTTGCTAAGGGATTTCTGAAGTATTTTTCATTTAAAATGCAAAGGAATGCTTGATATATTTATAATATTTCCTATTAAAGCGAATTATGGAAGATTACTAGCTAATGTTACAAGCCTTATCTAAATTTAACACCCATTTTTCGATCCATTTAATCATCAGTTAATGTCACGCACTGACGCGTTCGAACTTCCCGTGTCATTAAAGAATATAAATTAAACCTTAGTAATTATCGCAATAAAATTCGTCTTTATTTTTATTCTAGATTTATTGCTGAATTAGCTGAATTTATAATAAGCGGTGCAATATATGACAGGTACATTTCACCTAAATTACAAGTACATTCATATACAAAATTAAAGTCTGTCAATAATTTTTACGCTCTTTTATTGCATAATGCGGATATAGTTACCAAAACAAGCACAAATGTCACAGATTAGAATCATTTCATTTATGAATTTGGCGTAAGGATTTTGTTCTCCGGATGCCTATTATTGATTACTTTATCAATCTTGAAGATAAAATGTATTCATCTAGAAATGTATTGTGTACTAAATTCCACGATTAGGGATGTTGTAGGAAATAATAAAACTGACTTTTAAAGAAACACACGCTTCTAAACTTTTATCTGACTGTAAAAGGCAGTTATTATAATCAAGGTTGCGATTTTGATATAAGCACCTGACCCATTAATTAATTACATATATCAGTATAAACTAAGAATTGTGTAGTGTAGAAAAGGCAATTCATCCAGTTGACCGGTTTCGTACTTATTGAGAACTCATCACGTACTGGCCAGAATTTTCCGCGGACAGGGCTCGAACCTAGGCAAGTTTGCTTGAGAATCTAGTGCTCTTACTACTGAGCCTCCCTGCCGAAGCAGAAGTTCAAATTTTTAATCACTGTTACATGCGTGTATGTTGCTTCATTGAATGTGAATCATTTTCATAGATATATATTTCCAAAATACACGACATTTGACTATTTTTTCTGGGAAATATTTCGGAAACATATGTTATTACACCTCTTTGGTCCACAGATCATAAAAAGTCTATAGAACAAACCAATTAGGCATGTGCTATATATTATTTGACAATTTAATTAATTTTTTTCTGACTTGGTGGTCTCACAAAGACTAACTGGTGATCGTCGCATATGTCAATGTGCCTGTAACTGTCAAACAGACAAATAAATGAATTTGTTTTCTTTGCGTCCATCCTATATCCTTCAAAGTCAACCTCATATTATATAATTTAAGAGTTACGGTAAACACGGTTAATGCGTGCAAATTATTGATTAACATCCAATGGAATCAGTTTTACTTTAAACAGCGATCGTGAGCACACACACACACACACACACTTACGTGGTGAGGGCCAATCTGTTTAAACTTGAGTTAACTATTGTAAGAATACTTATTTGCAAGAAAATACAACTTTTTATTGAAATACCATAATTGTTTACTAATATGTTCATGAGGCATGTACAGATGGAAGATTCCCCAATGGAATTGGAATTAATAACGATAAACTGAAGAAATGGGAACAAATTTCTGTCAGACAAAACACTGATCATTTAGTTATTCCATAAAAATATGTAAAAAATTTGTGATTTTATAAATATCTGGAATAAAAATTCAATAACAACGCAGTCAAAATTTTATAAAATATTTACGCAAGTTAAGAAGCAACCCGTATAGCACTATTTTAGTCTAAGCTTATCGTATAGAAAACCTGTCAGCATTGAAACTTAAGTTGAGTCAACTTTCGTCGCTTATCCAAGGTTCGAAAGCGGAAATTCAAAATGATGTCCAGTCGCCGGCTATTAAAAAGATACAACTGCGCTTAAATAAAAATGAGGTTAAATGAAAAGTAGCTGATGCAGCAATGGTTTAATAAATATTTAAAATTTTAATAATTAAACACACTTTATGCCTTTTTGGGTCATGAAAAGATTTAACTTTGTTCAAGATTTGAACTTAAATGTGCGTTTTTAGAAGACTTTTTTTGTGAATAAGTGTAGGCTATTCTTCTCTGCAAATAGTTTTAGAAATAAGAAACCATTCTATGGTATAAGGCATCTTCACATCGGCAAATCAACATATTGTGAAATGAACTAAACGGGTTGAGGTGGCCCGTAGCCATAGATATTCCAGCCTGACGACCGATGAGCACAAGCTAGTCAGTCCGGGAATGGTAGTATGACACAGCCAACATCACATTTATTGTGAAGCCACGAGTTTGATCTAACTGCGAAGTAACTTTTACTGTTAAATGCATTTGACAGAATGAGAGCAAAGTTTCGGCTGCTGAAGGAAACTTTGGCCAATGGCATCTGGGCAGATAGCGCTCATAAGCCTTGGTTGGCAGACTATTTAAGAGAAGGAAAATTCCGAATACAAAATATCCTCACCTAGAGTTCTCTTACAGTCTACATATAGCTATGAACTACTTATGGTTATACGGCAGTGAAACATTAATCACTTTTGGCTTTTGTATGTCTGTGCATGATGATGTTTTAAATACAACAATAGTATACATATGACCACAATTATAAAGTGCAATGTCTCAGAATTGAGTTAATATTCAACATTGATATATGTTTAGACGTGCACTATGCAGGAATCACAGTTAAAATGAGTCAGTCCGATTACAATTATTTCATCCGTCTAATTGTTGCATGGTTATTAAAATTAATATCACAAAATATAGACGGTTAAGTATGAGAAGAGATATTTCCCAAGGTTATAGGCTGGGACCGACATAATTTGAAATCATATTTGCAAAATTGCAGAAAATTGCTCTCAAGTTCGCAAATTTACTGATGAATTAAACATTATCCCTCCAAATAACATAAGGAGCATTAATTTCTCTGAGAATAGTATAACACTATAAAACAATAAACTGATTTAGTACTAAATATCACAAGATTTTAAAATTAATCAGAAAAACATGTGTTAAAGTATGGTAGTTGGTCAGAATTTGAGTAGATTATTTAACATTATACTGTAATTGATGAGGTTTCGACAAGGGTTCCGAATCTTGGTACAACGATTCAGGGTCAGTTTCTTCTGACAGATTTACTGGTAGAATAATTTACTGCGCTAAGAAAAGATGGGCGTTAAAAAAGAAAACGTATTACCGAAATATATGTAGCTGCATTTATTTACTATTGGGAATATGCCCATCTTTGAATACGCATCCGCCCTTTGGAACCCAATAAAAACTTTCAGCCAAATGTCATGGTAGCAATACAAAGAAATGTGAGATATATTAGCCCGGATGTGTACAAGATATATGCTTATGGGCCGAAACTTTTAGACTTTTAATCAATATGGTTTAGAATAATATGTAACTATATAAAAATATTCTGTCTGCACGAACGGACAGGAGAGAATATGAGTCAGATAGTGAAGAAGCACAGTGGCTCAATGGTTAGAGCAACAGATTCCAAAGGAGACGTGCCAAGGTTCAAGCCCTGTCGTGGCAAAATTTTGACGTACGTGAAGAGTTCCCAATAAAGACGAAATCTGTCTACTATATGGATTGTCTTTGCTAGATTGTGCAATGCTTAGTTTATACTGACATATGTATGTATATAAAGTGACTGGCATGTTAAAATCACTAAACATTAAACGTTTTTGATTAACAGGTGTAAACATAGAGGGTTGGATTTAGGCAGATTGCATGAAATATTCAGTGTCACTGGTTACACATGTAAGTTATTAGAAATTTCAAAAATGTACGTCGTAAAAAAAATTAATCCTAAGTTAGGTACGTAACATTTGTAAAACAAAGGGTTAAGTAGAGTCATTTTACTACCAGACTCCAAACTAAGCAGAATAGAATAATCAGTGATATTTAGGTGCAATACGAGAACCGTTTAAAGGTAGTCCCTTACCCTGAGAATTTCACTTGCGTACCAATAAATATGAACTCATGAAAAATCATGAGTCTAGGAAATAATAAGCACAATAGGTAGGTAGGTAATACAAATAAAATAAACGATTTAATATGCATAGCGATATGTCGTCGAAACAAATCGATAAGATTAATTAGAGTGTCTATTGAGTTCAAATCAGCAGATGTTATTATTAATGAAGCGGTGGCGGAAGTATAGCTGTTTTCGGTTTAAAACACAGAATTAATTGATGATGGGAAGGGGAATTTATGAAAGCCACCTGTGGTTTCGTAAGTAAATGTTTAATCGAATATTTTAGACTTATCTGAATGTCACAGTATTTGTTTACACAATCAACCAATCAACAAGTTTGTTAATTTTTCAATTAAATTTTGCGTAGCATATTATTGTTGTTTAAGAAAAAGATTAAACAATGAAAAACCGCGTCATAAAATGTTTTTCCACTGCTTCTTTGTCTGAAATTCGAATGTCTGGTATTGTGACATTGTTGACTGTTTCGCATTTCTGTATATTTTTTAATGACAAATCACCCTTCTGTCCTTATTGAACCACGATGGCTTTATTAGCCTTGATAGACACTAAGACTTAACGCAAATTAAGCAAAGTCTCTTCCTGTAAATAACAAATATAGCAAAATAAAGGTTATGCCGTTTTACTATGAAATTATTATAGCAGGGAGTCGTACCAATTACGTATACTCTGTTTATGGTCGTAAGAAAGCACGTGGACATTTTTTGACGTACTCAGTTGGTGGCAATATTTCTTTTTTGAATATTTAAAAAATAAGTCTACTTGACCAATAGGTTATTTCTAATTTAGAAAGTCTTCGTTAATATTCTGGGCATCCAGTGAGATTTGAGCAAATAACGTACATGCTGGCAAATGTTTGATTTACTAATTCACTATCTGTCTGGCAGTCGCGGTCATAATTTATTGTATGATGCAAGCTTGTTAATGATTCAGCGAATTATTGAAATAAGAATTCAAATGCTGACACTTAAACCAGTTTCGCAGTTTTCGCAAGGACGAACTAAATTATTTTGTCTGGTCAATTTTTCTGCCATCTTTATGTGATTGATTTCTATTTGCTGTAGATAAAGCTAAATTTTGTGAAAATTACTTGGTAAACAATAGCCTAAAGTTTCAAGGTTAATATTATTTTCTATTCCCTTCAATATTATTATTTTGCTTTTCTTCACTAGTGGCAAGTTTATAAATTGCACTCTTGAAAAAGTCTGAGCTTAAAAAATATGCAAAACATTCCCTCGGTTCTTGTACGCAGCAATGCTTCATCTTTTTTAAACCGGAAAATTCTTGCGTGCGTCAATCTTATACAATTTTTAGAATGACCCACAGTTTAGATTGGCGTAAATTTCACACGCAAATTTCAATAGAATTTAGTAGATTTTTACATGGGAAATAATTCTTTTGCCGAATTTCGTTCTTTCCTTTTCGCATTTTGGCGTCAGCAGTCCATCAAATCTATTAAAATAAGTGTTAGGAATGCGAATTATATTAAAAATTAGTGGCATTGCCATGTGCAAATCGACGCAATGACATATGAAAAATGCTGTAGACTTGGCACTGATCAGCTCAAAGCAGTGAAATGTGTATACTCATAGTGATCGGCACCAGTACTTAAACTTTAAAACTTTTATGTCAAACAGATCGAGACATGTTCAATCTTCACTACCTATTATTGATATAGCATAATAAGGAATAGAGCGTGTGAAAAACGTATGGAGAATGGAAAATATCATTCTCCCATAAATGCTAGGAAATGGCGAAGCATTGATTAATATCTCTATGTCCAATAATCACCACTATCAATAAAGAATACTGATTCATAACCGGTGTATAACCATCGTTAAATTATTCGTAATTATATTTAGTCTACAAAAGAATACTGGGTTGCCTATTTTGAGTAGGAATTGAGTACATGGCCAAAATAGAAATCGTCTTTAAAGTAACTGTTATGGAATCCAACGTTACTGCAACTGATTTCGTATCTTAAGCAAAAGAAAATTAAATTTGAGTACCGTTTTATCTAACATAGCAACACCATTATAGAATACATTATTTTTTTTATATTCAAAATAGATACATCGTTTCAAATCCATTCTGAAGATTGGCTAGCTGAAGTTTCCATGTAATTTGGATATAGCTTCCAAAGTTGTATGATGCTACCAATAAGGAAAAAAATGCTCTAACCAAATCCGAAGACAAATTATATACAGTCATCATACGGAGCAATTTGATTCGTCATTTTAAATTTTAACAGCATTTGCAATGGTGTAAGTACGGAGACAATGCCGTGAAGCATTTCTGGACAATATATATTAGTGTAAATTGAGAAATACTTCATAAACTTATATATTTTTAAACATTGCTAAGAAAGAAGCAACGTTCGTCTACATATTATCTTAAACCATATAACTATTTATTTATATAATTATTTTAGACAAACAATGAGAGTTTACGATAGGTTGCATATTTTATTATACAGGAAAATGCAGAAGCACATTACATAAATGACGTACAAACACACGATTTATTTCACGCACGAACATGCAAACAAACGTAGAACTAAACAATCAAACAGTCAATGATTGCGCGGGTGGTAGTAACAAATCTTTAAATCAAATTTACAAGCATGCAATAAAAACCAATCCCATTATATTTAACCAATCGTCGAACAACATAGAAAAACTACACGTAGAACTAAAAAAATTATGTTCGACACCTATATTACACTAATCTGTTACCTTAACTATTGAGAGAATATATGAATACTAGAAACTTAGAAAATTGATAAGCATTTATCATTTTTTCCTTGAAGAATACGCTGATATCCGCCAGCGCTGGATGTAAACTGTTCAAATCCATATGCATCCAATCAATAGAACAAGAAAGATGAAAAAAGATACAATCTGTTGTATACATGTGTTTCGTTCTAATTGGAAACTCATCAGAAGTGTCACGTTCTTCGTTCTATAACTAATTTAAATTTTGTCATGGAAATGTAGGACAGTTTTACAGTATAATCTCTAATATGAATGCCTATGCAAGCAATAATTAACAAGATGATATAATGCATAACATTACAGTTTTAATAATACAAAATTTGAAGATAGAATCTCAGGAGAAATTATGTTGCTGAAAAACAATTAATCCTGTCTTTTATTTAACCATGAGAAAGTATTATCATAATCAAAATTAAAAATATCAGCAGGATTAAACACTTTTTCTAGTTCGGTAGATAAAAATTTAAAAGACATTTTGGTTGGAGGCGTTTCTCTAAGCCCCTTTGGCAATTGATTGTAAATTTTGTAAATTTTTAAAAAAGAGAATAGCTTGCCAGCAACATTCCTCACCAATGGTGGAGATATTGCAAAATGACCAGATCTAGTTCCAATTTCATGACTCTTTCTTATGGGATTCATATAGGCACCAGACCACTGGTTCAAATGGAAAACTTTATGCAATAGCACATTCTCCGAAACCATAAAGGATGCAGTGATACAAACTGTAATCTAGTGGCGTATATAGTGCAGGAGATAGGACTAATTTGTTTCACAACTTTTCTTTGTACAGCTTCTATCTTATTAGACAAACCCTTTGTTAAGGGATTCCAAGTAGCGGCAGCATATTCTAGTATCGGTCTAATCCATATTATAAACATTTTAAATTTTATTTCATGCGATATAATATTTCTATTTATTAATGCCCATCTGTTCTTGGCACTGCCTACTATCCTTTCAATATGTCTGTCAGCAGAAGCCGTACAATGAATAGTTATGCCTAAATCCTTAATTTCTTGCATAATTTTAATCTCAAAAACATCATTAATCTCAGCATCATGAAAATAAACATAATTAATTTCATATGAAGTCTTCGTCATCATTACTTCAACGTCAACTGAATAAATGTAAAAAAATGGAAACCTGTAAAGTTTTCCAAAACATTGATTCTAGTCCTATTTGAACTAATCTTTTACGAGATACGAAACACCTAATACATATGCAAGTATATTATTAATACATAATTACTTATATTTTATATCTCCGCAAATTGCACATAAAGCGATAAGATATTTAATTGGATTTTATCATTATTATCGATAAATACTCAAATTGATATCGACCCGAGCAAGAGCGCATGGATTTACTCCAGTAACAACTGATCAGAATTGATTTTAATTCTCAATTTTTGTGAAGTCTTGTCCATCTTTAAATCCATTAGGTTAGTACGTTTTACAGGCTGTAGATCTCAAAAATGGTTGTATTTGGCCTCATTTTCATGATTTGTATATATTATACATAGTGATTTGGCTTTGAGATCGCATTGCAAAAGACTTTATTTAACATTGGCGCCATTACTGCCTGATTGCACATAATGCATACAAGGTTGAATCATTCAACTGCCCACAATTATTGACTAATTTTATAGTGGATATTGGGTAAAATTCTGGATTTTACTGAAGAGTTACCAGTAAAAAATTAAACCAAAGTGTAAATGAGAGTATACTTCTTGTCATGCTGACGTTGGCATATTAATCGGATTCACAGTTAAATAATTTATTTACATTGGAGAAATTGTTTATTACATTGTATCGCGCGGCTGTGCGTTACAACCCAACGAAGCTCAATTTCGACAAATATAGTTCTCCTTAAGGTAACACATGCTAATTCTGGTTTTACACAATATTTCTCTTAACTGTGATTTTAGCAACAATCTCTGTTAGTTTCAAGCAGTTTTAATTGAGATTTCTTGAACTGCAAATTTAATTGTAATTAATAGGGTTTTGTTTAATAATAAAAAGACACCCGCGTGCAATACGCCGGTAACATGGAGAGGATTTATGTGACACAACGATCAATGCCAGGATTTATATAATTTATGTGTATCAACAACTCTGCTAAGGCATTCTGGATTTATATATTCTTTCCTTTTTCAATCATTTACTTAAATTTTTTACTGATTCAGCCAAGACATTCTGGATTTATATATTTTGCACCACTTCTCACTCATGTGAAAATGTCAATTCTGCCGAGACATTCTGGATTTATTTATTGTGTTTATTGTGACTACTTTTATACGAGACAGTTATTTTTTGTTGCCGTCTAGAGCACGGTCTATTAGGATTAACGGTGAATTTAAATTTAACTTGCAACATTATATTCAATAAATGTATGATGATTCGACTTAGGCTTCTCACATCACCCTTCGGAAAAAGGTCGGGGATTATTCATAAGCACGGATCTAAACAACACCTACCAGACATATGTAGGAATGGTATATCATCACTAAATAGACAGCTACCCCGCAAAACCTCTTAAAATAACCACAAAACCTCATACAACATAATTGTATATCCAATAGCTTTCTGTAGCAAATAAAATTTAAATTTGTTCAGCTATTGCGGAAACAATGATCTTTGCCAGCACTGTTTATTTTAACATTATCTTGTATTCGCTTCTTTAGTAATCGGCCAATATGACCTACATAACGCACTGAGCAGCTATTGCATTTGTGAAATTTAATTTTGACGGAATGTACGATTGCAAGAAGCTTATATTTTACATTTAGGCTTTTTTATTGTATAAATCTAAATATGTTTTACGTAAAGAATTCGAAAACTCACCTCGTTTTATAATGTTAGTATGTATTGCGTATATTGCGTCTTGCTTAGAAAGTATACCAGCAGATATCGCTCTTCGGTGGGTCATTGTTGTAGATTATTAGAGATACAAATGTAACGGAATTTTAGACTAAACATAGCTGGCAAAGTGAAGAAATTTTCTGAAATAGCTAAAATAAATTCAAAATCGGGACTAATTCAGCAAGCTTTGAAGCGCTATTGCCTTATAATTTCCAGTTAAGCATATGAAAACAAAAAGAGTAAGAACATTCTATCTTATTTTGGTTTGATGCAACTTTTCTCAGTGTATCCTTGTTTGAAAGTTTTTTTTTATTTTTTGATAGTCGAGAAGAATACAGTAAAGAAATATTTTCTGAAATTGACTGAATTCTAAACATATCTTGCCAATGAAATGTAGTATAAATGTCATGCAAGCAAGTGTTCCATTTAAAATAAAATAATAGCATCAATTTTATTAGATTTCTTACAAGAAAATTAAGGTTTCAGTGACTTGAGTATCTTTAATTCTAACAAAAAGTCCTGCTTCAGATATTATAAGACCAGATTTTTCAGCGCACTATAACAGGAATATATATATATATATATATATATATATATATATATATATATATATATATATATATATATATATATATATATATATATATATAATTATTCAGTATACAAGGAAAGCATACATGTTGAGTAGCTGATGGTAAATACATTTGTGAATATATTTCAAAAACGCAATTACACAAAATTCGAAATTACAAAAAGAGAGTAAATGGTTTTCCAGATGAGTGAATGAAAGATTGTTGAATCTGTACTATATATTTCACATTTATGCGTGGTTTGAGTATTTTCGCGAGTTAATAAACTGGTCCGTTTACGTAAATTGTTTCGCATATTTAGTACATCTGGTCACATTTAGATACCGTTTATGCCGGAGAACTTATATTTATGTTATTGTGTATTAGGTGTTGAGCACCTCGTAACAAATATGACCAGAAGGATAAACCATAGACAGCATGAGCGGAACGTATAATCTCGTGCACATTCGTTTCGTGCTTACTGGAAATTCATTAGTAGGAGCCGGTATTCTACTCTTTACTTACTATATATTTGGGTGGTGAATGTTGGAAAATAGGTTTATTGTCAGCTAATTACTTAACTGGGCTAAGCAAACCAGCAGTTTGTAGAAATTGTGCACATTTGTTTCTTATAGATATGTTTGTGCTTGTTTATGTTCTGCATTGACCAGGTTTATTCTGGCTTCGAGTCACATCAGCTTGTTTCCTATTATCCTGTCCATTTTACATTTTTCGCCTCTTGTATTGTTACGGTTTCATTTGGTGACATTTGTACATGTGGATTTTGTTTTAAATGCTGAAAATACGTACTGATTTTCTTTATTAGCTGCCATACAAATGGTATATTGTGATGATAAAAATATTAAACATTCAACAATTCTTGGTGCTTTAAATCCCATGATTCTTAAATGTTGAAGACTTTTCAGACCCCGCTTTGTGAATAATGGAGAAGTTAGTTGTGTTCACTTGATGCCTAGTTATGATTATCGAATCTGTAATTGCTGATATTTCGGATCGGGCTACCATTCTTTGGATTAATTTGTATGTCAGGTGTTGACGGATTCGAATGTTTAGCTCGTAATTAATGCTTCCAATTTATGTGCTACCGCACATGGCTTAGAAATTGTATAAAACTAATGTGTTGACAAAGAAGTCAACCCACCTTTAGCTTTAAAAAAAGTTACTGACTTTATAGCAGTTAGATACTGCCTGTGCCGGACAACTAATATGTATGCAATTGTGTATTAAGTGATGCGAATCTAGTAACAAAATATTGCAAATATGACCAGAAGGATAAACCAAAAGCAAAATGAACGAGGTTATACTTTCCGTTCATGGTGTCTTTGGTTTATCCCCCTGGTTATATATTAAGTAATTTGTTAGTAGGTGCGTAACACCTAATACAAAAATACTGTCTGTCTGCTGATTATTAAACCAGAACACCAGGTCATTGCAAAACAAAAATGGGAAAAGATTCAATAACATATCCGCGAGACACAAATGTGAATACTTTCTTCAGGCAGAGAGTATGCTAAACGAATGGCTAGATTCTTTAAATCAAGTTTGCGAGCTTGAAGTAAACACCAATCCCATTGTAATTAACCAGTCGTCGAACAACATAACAAAACTATCACCAGCCTCAACGCACTGACGCGTTTCGACCTTCCTTGATCATTATCAGAGTACGACGGCAAATTGACTATCGAGGATCAAACCGCATCGAATATATATGGAAATCAAATTTAGATATGCGGCTCTCACCTCTAGCAGTCTTGCGTACATTGAACTTGACTGGAAATGTCGGCTGCACAATTTCTATGCAGTCACGAACATTAAATGTTTGTAGCTTTCGCCACATATACATATATAGGCAATACAATTTAACAATAATTGTTTGCGCGGGTGGTGGTAACAATTCTTTAAATCAAGCTTGTGAGCTTGAAGTAAACACCAACCGACATTTCCAGTCAAGTTCAATGTATGCGAGACTGCTAGAGGTGAGAGCCGCATATCTAAATTTGATTTCCATATATATTCAATGCGGTTTGATCCTCGATAGTCAGTTTGCCGTCGTACTCTGATAATGATCAAGGAAGGTCGAAACGCGTCAGTACGTTGAGGCTGGCGGTAGTTTTGTTATGTTGTTCGACGACTGGTTAAATACAATGGGATTGGTGTTTACTTCAAGCTCGCAAACTTGATTTAAAGAATTATTACCACCACCCGCGCAATCAATTATTGTTTAAATTGTATTGCCTATATATGTATATGTGGCGAAAGCTGCAAACAGTTAATATTCGTGACTGCATAGAAATTGTGCAGCCGACATTTCCAGTCAAGTTCAATGTATGCGAGACTGCTAGAGGTGAGAGCCGCATATCTAAATTTGATTTCCATATATATTCAATGCGGTTTGATCCTCGATAGTCAGTTTGCCGTCGTACTCTGATGATGATCATGGAAGGTCGAAACGCGTCAGTGCGTTGCGGCTGGCGGTAGTTTTGTTATGTTGTTCGACGACTGGTTGAATACAATGGGATTGGTGTTTACTTCAAGCTCGCAAACTTGATTTAAAGAATTGTTACCACCACCCGCGCAATCAATTATTGTTAAATTGTATTGCCTATATATGTATATGTGGCGAAAGCTGCAAACAGTTAATGTTCGTGACTGCATAGAAATTGTGCAGCCGACATTTCCAGTCAAGTTCAATGTATGCGAGACTGCTAGAGGTGAGAGCCGCATATCTAAATTTGATTTCCATATATATTCAATGCGGTTTGATCCTCGATAGTCAGTTTGCCGTCGTACTCTGATGATGATCAAGGAAGGTCGAAACGCGTCAGTGAGTTGAGGCTTGCGGTAGTTTTGTTATGTTGTTCAACGACTGGTTAAATGCAATGGGATTGGTGTTTACTTCAAGATCGCCAACTTGATTTAAAGAATTGTTACCACCACCCGCGCAAGCAATTATTGTTGAATGGCTAGATGTCAAGCATCTACAAAACAGTGACACAGTTAAAAACTCGTCATACCACAGCTCAAACTATGCACACATGTGATATATGTAATAAAGCTTCAAATCACTTTCATTCATCAATCTGAAAAATCATGCAAACATAACATATAATTTAACTTTCTGTGTATTCGGCTAATGTTACATTTTCTGTCAAAATCTGTCCAAAAATATTCATAACTAATTTTAGCTTTTACTATTCCATGTGCGTTGTTATTCCTACTGATTACTTATCGATTTTTTAAAAAGAAAAACAATGAATATAGTTTCATAGAAACGCACACAAATTCATCCTGATGACCACTGGTGAATTGCCCAATATTAATGATTGATGCTGTACTGAAGAGATTTTTGTGTGTTTTAAATATTGTTTAAACTCAACACTAACAAACAATAGCTCTGTGGTTAGAGCACCAGATTCCGAAGCAGACGTGCCCAGGTTTGAGACCTGTCCGCGGCAAATTCTGGCCAGTACGTGATGAATTCCCAATAAGGACAAAACCGTCTATATATGCACCTGAACCATTAATAACTTATATATATCTTTATAAACTACGAATTGTTTAGTGTAGAAAAGGCAAATCATCCAGTACACCGGTTTCGTCCATACTGAGAATTCATCACGTACTGGCCAGAATTTTCCGCGGACAGAGCTCGAACCTGGGCAAGACTGCTTTGGAATATGGAGCTCTAACTATTGAGCCACTCCGCCGAAGCAGACGTGCCCAGGTTCGAGCCCTGTCCGCGAAAAATTCTGGCCAGTACGTGTTGAGTTCCCAATAAGGACGAAACCGGTCAACTGGATAAATGTCTTTTCTACACTACACATTTATTAGTTTATACTGCCATACTTAAGTAAATAATTGGTTAGGTGCTTATATCAAGATCGCAATCTCGATTATAATAATAGTTATCACCACCCGCGCAACCAATGTTCGTTTAATTATATAAACGTTTATCTCAATACCACTTACCCATGTAGAGTGTTTCTTTTCAGTAATGACAGATTGGGGATGGTTAGTTAGAACTTTGGGTCTAAATAGATGCCATACGAGTTCCACCTAAAAGAAAAATAGACTAACCGAGTTACATTATTTAGTATATCATTGAATTTTTTTATAGTGTAGTATGTAACAGGGTGGCGCAGTCGTTAGTGCACCAGATTCCAAAGCAGACGTGCCCAGGTTCGAGCCCTGTCCACGGAAAAATCTGGCCAGTACGTTGTGAGTTCCCAATAAGGATGAAACCTGTCTCCTGGATGAATTTTGGCGTTTTATACTTGTGCTATTAACAAAAGTTTTCATGGAAGATAAATTTTAGAATTATTTAACGCACATATATAAAACCACTGACAAGCGGAAATCGATGTCCGCACGGCGTTGCCATCGTGAAAATCCTGACGCTATAATCAAAGCTAATAAGAACTTGACATATGAGTAAAATTTTGCAAACTTTTTATGATTTTCTAGCTGTCCTAATCCACCTTTGTTAGTAAGTGGACGGTAAGATGAGAAAAAGTGTCCCATATTGCCTAAAATTTTGTCCAGCTAATAAAGCTCAGTTTCAATAAGTTTCTGTTTTCAAATATACATAGAAATAGCCAGTATTCCCCGGCAAGCAAAATGCTTAAGGAAGTTTCTGAGAAAGTGCTCCAGCTGGTGAAATACACAATACTTAGTCAATTGGTAGGGGGATATCCTATTTATTAACTACTGTTGTGCATATATTGGCTAGTAAATTTTGTTTCTAATTAATGTTTCCTCACACTCAACAGGTAAAGATCAAAAACACATCTTCAATGGTCATCGGGTTGAGAATTTTTATTTTCTGTGGCTGCTAATGCCGATTTATTTCTACATTTTAACAGCAGAAATTTGAACCGGAATATTACTTTGGTGGAGGATCCTCCGTTTGGTCATTAAAAGATCTACGGCTGGTTACTAAGGAATGTGCTTAGCACTGGTGGTAATTTGTTCTTCTAAGCAGAATCCAATTAATCCTGAGTTACGAGAAGTGACAAGAAGTAAACTTATTATTGGCTGTCATCAATGTGCTGTACCTCCCACTTGTAATCTTATAATCAGGATTGGTCACAGTTACAAATACGACAGAATTTAAATTAAATCTATACCAGATGGGCATGACATGAATACAGATAATATTACAGTAGTTAAAAATAGAATACGATATATTTAGAAATTACGTTTCTGTAATTATGATTAAAAATTTAAAGCAGGTAACATCGGATTTCATTCTTCTATTGCCGAATTTTGCGTATTGACATTGATCTTTTTGCGAAAACCTTATAATTATTGATTATGTGTTATCAACTACTGACAACGAGATTCCAATGCATTTATTGGAATCTGGGCCTCATCGTCAATGTGATGGCTTGTGTGAATTAATAATTAATAGTTCTGTACTAGTGACACTTATGTGCTGGAAAGGTTTCTAATTCCAGGATGGTCAATCAGGAGAGATCAGAGAAACACTGTCTAAATTCCACAATGGGAACGGCGTGAATTAGATTCCATTTCCAGACCACACTTATGTATGAATTACACGGTTATGAAGGAGTCAGGCGTAAGTGTTTTATGCTGGTGCAATGCTGTGAAGTTTAAATATTAGTTGTATTATTAGTATTAATAGTAACAGCATTAGTAGCAGTAGCAGTAATAATAATAAGAGTATTAGTAGTGGTAGTAGAGGTAGTCGAAGAAGTATTAATAATAAAAGTAGTAGTAGTGGTAGTAATAGTTATAGAAGTAGCATTATCAATTGTGTTATCACTAGTATTAATAGTAGCAGTAGTAGTAGTGGTAAAAAATAGAAGTATTAATATTAGTATGGGTAAGAGTAGTAGTCATAATAGAAATAGCAGTAGTACTGGTAATGGAAGTGGAAGCAATATTAATGCTAGCAGTTTTAGATGAAGCAGTACAATTAGAATTGTTAATAGTTGCAGAAGTGGTAGTAGCAGTCCTAGTAATGATACCAGTAGTTTTTGCAGAATTGACAGTAATTTTATTGTTAATATTAATGATATTTATGCCAGTGGTTATTGTTGAATTATTATTAGTAGTAGTCATAAAAGCAGTATTTGTTGCTTTTGTGGTAGTAGTGGCAGCAGTTGTAGTAGTAGCAATTTTAGTAGTAGTGTTACTAGAAGTGGTAGTAGTAATGCGTGTAGAAATACTATTATTAGTGAGAGTAGTAGCAGTGCTGATAGTAGTGCTAGCGCTATTGGTATAATTGATAATGCTAGTAGTTGTGATAGTAATGATAGTTTAAGTTGTATTTATAGTAGTGTTAGTATTTTAGCAATAAAAGTTGCGGCAGCAGCAGCAGGGCTAATATTAAAAATAATAGAATTAAAAATGGTAACAGTATTGATAGTAGTAGTAGTAGTAGTAGTAGTTGTTGTAGTAATGGTAGTATTAGTAGTGCTTTTATTATTATTATAAGTAGTTTCTGCAGCAGTAGTAATAGTATTAAAAGTAGTATTGCCACTAGAATTGCCGCAAATAATCCTGAAAGTAATTCTGTTATTGGCGTTGGTAGTAATGTCAGTTTTTATCCTATTGTTAGTGCTAATACTAGTGTAAATAGTAGAATTATTGTATTTTTCCCTAATTCTGCCACTGAATAGTGAAGTTCTGGACATAGTTGACAGGTTCAAATACCCTATTATCTTTACCAATAACTCAGGAAATATGCATGACGAGGTGAGTATGAGAATCGCGAAAGCTATAGCTGCTTTCCGAACCTTTGTCATTTATGGAAATGTGTGCGTATTTCACTCTGCCTTAAAGATCTTGTTTACAATGCAGCTGTACGTGCAGTTTCATTATACGCTAGTAAGACAGCCCCTTATATTTGATGATTTTAGACGCTTACAGGCATTTGACCATCATTGTTTGAGAAGCAGAGCACACGTTGGTTACCACCAACGAATAACCAACTTTGACTTCCGCAAACATATTTTTGGATCTGCCAACAAGTGCTCCTCGTTAGAAAAACAAATAAGGCTTCATCAACATCATTGGCTCGGTCACGTTTCACGTATGCCCTCAATTCGATTACCCAGTAGAACACCGTTCTCTCTTCCAGCACTAGCTTGGCGTAAGAACCAAGGTGAGCAGATCTTGACAAGGCAAAAACAGTTGAAATAGGGTAATATAAGATCCATTTGTCTGCCAGGATGGGGTCTACGTGCGCATCATAGTTCTTGGTTAGGAACCCTGAGCGATATGGCATTGAATCGAGCTCATTGGCGATCTTGTTCTAGATGTCTATTAGAATCATCTTTGTCACTTGCTTTTCTGAGTAGAGCAGAGTTAAATGCATGGTAATGTTTTTTTTCTGACATGATACAGTGAAACCCACAAGGAAGTTGTATTTCTTATATTGTCTTGCATTTAAGCTGACTTGGCCATACTGGTGTCGTGTCGATGTTTAATTTTCCTCAATTCGGTGAATTATCCTGTTAACTATACTCATAGTAACTAGATACTCCCTCTGTAATTCTCGTAAATCTCACGTATAAATTGTGTGCTTAAATTATTAATTTTATTCGTTATTAATAAAATATTTTTCTTGTTTTTCGTTTCGTTTCTTATGGCTATATGACAGTAAAACATTAGCTATCATTGAATTTTGTATGGCTGTGCATGATGATTCTATGTAACTTTATGTAAAGCAGTCCTTGCATTTAGGCTGTTCTGCAGCTGTTATCTATGCAGCTGCAGAACTTATGTGATGATAATTGAGAGAAGCATCACTCTTCATTAAAGAAATATTTATTGAAGCAGGTGGCCTTAATTGAATACATCAGCGTGTTTTGAGCAATCAATACAAAAAACGTGGACATGTGATTCATTCCGGAAAAATTTACTCAACAAAACCAACAGCGTGTACAACGGAGACAGCCATACAAGCAGCAGAATCAGAATACATCAACAATACTTATTACAGGAATTGTTAATAATAATAATAATAATAGTAATAAAAATGATAAAAATAATATGATTACAGTAAAAGATTTAAATGAGAACTAGTAGCAATAACAGAGAGTGCAGAGATGATTCCAATAGAACATAAATAACAATATTCATTAGGATAATTAAAAAATAATGCAAATAATAATATTAATAAAAAGAATATATATATATATAAAGTTTAAACAGTTATTATTCGTGATATAAAATTGGTATAAACAAAAATTAAAACTAAAAATTCCGAAATAAGTAAAATAACTCTTTTTCTTAACATTTATTTGTTTTGATTTTGCGACAATTGTTTAAATATTATTAGCGCTTTTTGCTCTGTGGCCGGTCAGACTTATGATCTCGAGTTCCTCCATCGTTCAGACCTTTGCAAGACCTTTTGCATGTACCTGAGAACCTGTTTATTCCAACAAAATGCTAGGAAAATAGAAGCGAAGTGGTTAAAATAGATCGTCAGACAAACGGTATTAAGAAAAGAAAACAACAAATCAACCTTTTATATTGTGAAGATTACTTTAATATCATTGGTTAGAAATTAAAAAGTTGACCTTTAAAAACATACACTACTGTTAAAACTGCAAGAAAGTTCGTTAACAAAACCATAAGCCTATGCGTTTGCTGAGAAAGGTAATTCATTTTTACCTGTCTAATGTAGCACAATATCAACGAGATCTCTAGCGGAACTATTAATATGCCTATGAACACGAAACATAGAAAAAATGACCTGTATTATCTAAAAATTACCATGTTGGTAATGCATAGTTTTCGAAACTTAACCGTATTCTTATTCTTATTCATACTCCTATTCATAAAATAGCCTTATTCATATTCTTGTAATTATTCTTATTTTCATTCTGGCACTTATTCTTAGCTTATTCTTTATTTTAATTCTTATTATTACTTATATTTTCATTCTTATTCTTTTACTTATTTTATTTTATTTCTCTTCTTCTTTTCCTTGTTTACGATCTTGTTCTGGTTTATGACCATGAACTACATCATGAAATTGTTCTTGTTACCAATTTAAATTTATTTCTGGTTTTTTGTGATGTTCTCTTTATATTCCTGCTCAATTTAGTGTGCTTTTTCCTTTTCTTACTCTTGGGCTTGCTGTGTTCCTATTATTGTTCTCGTTTCTATTTTTGATCTTTTACTTGTTCTTGTTCTTTTTTTGTGTCGGTTCTTGCTTCAGCTCTTGTAGTTTTTTTGTTTTTTCTTGTGTCTCTTCTATCTGAAGAACTTACCTATATCCTTATTCGTAATCTTATTCTTACTCTGGACCTTATTCTTATTCATACCTTCATTCATATTCTTATTCTTAATCCTATACTTAGCCAAATAATTATTCTTATTCTTATTAGTTTTCATTATAGAACTCTTATTTTTATTCTTAACTTAATCATTATTCTTATTTTTCCTTTCTATATTATTCTTATTTTTTATTTATATTTTTATTTCTATTTCAGTTTTTTCCTCTCCCTCTTCCTCTTCAATTACTTCTTCTTCTTCATCATCTTTTTCTTGTTGGTTTTATTATTTTTATTGTTCTTTAACTCATACCTGTTCTTGTGCTTGGCCTTTTACGTGTTTATGACTTCGAACTTGTCCTTGCTCTCGATCTTGATCTTTATCTGGCTTTTTTTCTTACCCTGGATCGTGTTCTGGCTCTAGTTCTGGCTCTTCTTCTTGTTCGGGTTTTCGCACTTATTATTAAGCATATGTTTCTTCTTTATATTGTTTCTCGGTATGTTCTTATTCATCTGCTTATTCTTCTCTCGCTTCCGTACTTTTTCTTGTTCTAGGTCTTATTCGTATTCTTCTTTCTAGCCGAATTCTTATTCGTAATATTTCTTTTACTTTTAAAATTATTTATTTTATTCGTGTCATTATTCTTCTCCACCCTCTGTTTCAAAATTCTCTTCTTCTTTGCTTTTCTTTTCCTTCATATTATTATACACTACTTCATGTTCATCTTATTCGTTTTCCGCTTTTTGTTGTTTACGTTCTTGTTCATAATCTAGTTCATGATCGTATACATTTATTTGCATGTCTACATCTTCTTGCTCCTTTTCTTAATGTCCGGATTCTTCTTGTTTATGCTTTTTCCCGGATCTTGTTCTTTTTCATGTCTTTGTTCTTTTTCTTGATACTGTTGTTGTTGCTGATATCCTTCTTATGCTTTGACATGTTCATAACCACGTTCTCGTACTTTTTATTCTTCTTGTTCTTGTTTTCGCACTTATTACCGATCATGTTCTAGTTCATTATATTGTTCCTGTTCATGTTCTTATTCATCTTCCTATTCGCCTCTCGATCCCGTTTTCATTATTGATCTAGTTCTCATTCGTGCTCTTCTATTTAGCCGAATTTTTATTCTTATGATTGCTCTTACTCATAATTATTAATATTATTAGTCTCATAATTCTACTCCACCTTCATCTTTTTCCATTTCCTCTTCGTCTTCTTCTTCTTTTAATATACAGTTTCGTGTACAACTTATTCGCCTTACTCATCTTCCTGTTCTTACATGTGTTCATTATTTCGTTCATGATATTGTTCATTTTATTGCTTGTCTTCATCATCCAGCTCAGTATTCTTGTTCCTGTTCCTTTTCTTGATGTCGAAATTTTCTTGTTTTTGTTCTGTCTGGAGTTTGTTTTTTTGCCTCATTTTGTTCTTTTTGCTGATATTCTTTTTGTGCATTTACTTGTTCTTTAACACGTTCCTGTACTTGTAACTGTCTTTGTTCTTGTTCTTAGTTCTATTATTACTCTTATTCTAGCTCTGAACCGTTTTTTAACTATTTTTCACATTCTTCTTCATCTACCTCTACTTCTTACACTTCTTTTTCTTCGTCGTAAACTTCTGCTTCTTATTTTTATTCTTATGCTTATTATTGTTACTAATCTGATTCTTAATCTTTCCCTGATTCTTATTCTCAATTTTTTATCAATTTTATTATTCATACTATACTTTTTCTTCATGATCTTCTGCTTTTTCTTCGTCTACTGCTTGATCAATTGCTTCTTCTCATTCTTCTTCGTTATCTTCTACTTATTCTTCAGTTGCTAGTTATTTTCATATTTATTGTTTTGATTATTCATATTACTATTCTAGTTAAACTGCTTGTTTTATTTCATATTCTCTTCCTTCTTGCTGTTCTTGATCTTGTTCTCGTTCTTGTTCTTGTTTTTGTTCACATTCTTTTTTTTTGTTCTTCTTCATGTTCTTTTTATTGTCCATGTTCTTGTTACTTTCTAGTTCTTGTTCGTTTCCTAGTTCATTTTCGGCACTTGTTCTAAATTTTCCTTATATTCTAACGCACATTCTTAGTTTAGACATTTTAAAATTCTTAATATCATTCTACTTTTCTTCATCGACTTCTTCTTCCGCTTCCGGTCCTTCTTCATCAACTTATTCGTACTTTTATTACTGTGCGTATACTTAGTATTACTAGGTTTATTATTCTTGCCATAGTTTCATTTTTTCCTTTTATCATTATTCATTTTCATTCGATACATCTGCTTCCACATATTCTTCTTTTATCTATTATACTACTTCTTGTTGATCTTCCTAGACTTCCTCGTCTGTTATACATTATTATTATTATTCGTTTATATATTTTTTCCTGTTCTTTTCCTTATAGTTGTTCTTATTCTCGTTCTTCAACATTTTATTATTTTTTTCTTGCTTTCGTTCTTCTTCACGTCGTAGTTCTACTCATTGCTGATCTTCTTTTTGTTCTTGTTCTTATTCTTCGTTTTCTTCTTTTTATTATTGTATTTTGTCTCGTTTTTTCTTGTTCGTGTTTTACTTCGCTTTTTAGTTCTTCTTTTACTCGTTCTTGTTCTTGTTCATGTTCTAAGTTCTTGTTCCCTTTCGTGTTTTTGTTCACGTTTTTGATCTTCTTCTAGTTCACCTTCTTGTTCTTCTTCTTAGTCTAATAATTTATAAATTCGTAATCTCATTATACCTCTTATTAATCTACTTCTACTTCTTCCGCTTCTTCTCTATCGCTAACATCTTCTTCTACTACGAATTCTTATTGATATGCTTATCCTTACGTTTAATCTTATTCTTATTCTTATTCTTATTTTTATTCTTCCTCTATATCATTATTCATATTATTACTATACTTCTCCTTTTTATACATCTGCTTACTTTGCCTCATCCACTATTTCTTCTTCTTGTTCATCTTCGATTTCTCCGTCTGCTCCATCTTTTATTATTAGACTTTTCCATACATTTTTCATTTTTCTAGTCTTTATTCTTTAACTGCTTCTTGTTCTTCATCTTGTTCGTTTATTTGTTCTTGTTATCGTTCTTCTCGTTGTTGTTCTTTTCGTTACCATTCTTCTTTTATTCTTGTTCTCATTCTTCGTTTGGTTCTTCTTCTTCTTTCTTTTGCTATTTCTCGTTTTTATTCTTGTTCTTGTTTTACTTCGATTACCTGTTCCTGTTATATTTCTTGGTCGTGTTTTTTTTCTTTGTCTTGTTCCTGCCCTTGATTTAGTTCTTTTTCTTGTTACCCTTCTGTTCTTGTTTTTATTTTTATTCTTACTCTTATTCTAAATCTAAGCTTTTTTAATTGTTAATCGCATTCTTCGTATTTATCATATACTTCTCATTCTTCCGTTTCCTTTTCTGACTCATCAATTTCTGCTTCTTATTTTCCTTCTCATTCTTATTCTTTTTGTCAATCTGATAATTATACTTTCCCTTATTCTCATACTTAATATTTATAATTTCTCTTTTTCTAACTGTACTTCTTCTTTATAATATTCTCCTTTTTCTTCGTCTTTGACTTCATCTTCTTTTTCTTCATCGCCTTCTTATTCATCTTTTTCTACTTATGTTTTACCTTTTCTTCTCTTTATTCTTCAACTGAGTGTTCTTCTTAAATTTATTCAATTAATTATGCGTATTAGTGTTTTCGTTCAATTTCATGTTTTTGTGCACATAAACTTTCTCCTTCTTGGTATTGTTCTCGTTCTTGATTTTCTTCTTGTATTTGTTGACGTTCTCAATCTCGTTCTCATTGATAATTTTTTTCTTGTTCGTGCTCTCGTTCTTCTTGTTCTTCTACTTGTTATTCTCAGGTTCTCATTTTTTATTCTTGTTTTATTCATTTTCTTGCGCTTATTCTTTGTCTAATACTTTTTAAATAAGTAATCTCACTCTTCTTCATTTAATTCTACATCTTCCGCTTATACTTCTTTTTTTATCAGCATTTTCTTCATCTGCTACGTGTTTTTATTCTTATGCTTATTTTTATTATTCATCTCATTTTATTCTTGCCCTTATTTTTATTCGTACTTTTAAATATTATTCATATTCTTACTATTCTACTTCTTCTTCTACATCCTCTACTTTTACCACTTCTACTGCTTCTTCGTTTTGTTCATCTTCTTCAATTTCACGTTCTGCTTCACCTTCTTCATGATATTATTCTTTTACATAATTTTGTTCTTGTTCTTGTTCTCGTTCTTCTTTTTGTATTTGCTCTTATTATTCATATATTTCTACTTTTGCCTGTTCAGGCTCTTTATTTAGCGTTTATTATTTTACTTCTCAATTCGTCTTTTGTTAATGTCATCTTGTTTTATCTAGTCCTTGTTCCTTTTTTTAATCTAGTTTTTTCTTTTTCTTTTTCTGCTCTTGTTCTCTTTCTATTTCATGTTCCTATTCTATTTTTCATCATTTTCATGTTCTTTTTTATGATCTTTTTCTTGTTACAATTCTTGTTCTTGTATATATGCATGTCCTTGTCCCTGTTCATGATCTTGATCTTGTTCTTGTTCATCATCTTCTTCTTCATCAGATACTTCATCTAGTTCGTCTACTATTTCATTTTCGTGTATTGTATCTTCTTCGTCTTCCATTCTTCTTGTGCTATTCTTCTTCTTCACCTTCAACGTCATTTTTAGTTCTTCTTCAACTTTTAATTCTCTTGCTACTTTTGTTTTTGAAAAATTTTTATGCGTATACTTTTTATTAATCTAATTCATATTCTGCGTACTTTCTTTATTATACTTCTACTTACTCTTATTCTTCCTCAACTTCTTCTTCCTCTTCATTTTATTATTAATTTCCTCCTTTTAGTTCTCTTCTACACTTTTCTTCTCCTTCTTCTTTTTCTTACATATATTCTTTTTTATCCTTAACCCTATTCTTACCTTTATTCATAATCTTTTTCATAGACATATCCTTGATATTATTATGTTAATATTCTTAATTTCATTCTGGAACTTATTCTTAGCTCATTACTTGTTCTAATTCTTATTCTTACTCTCATTTTCAATGTAATTGTTGTACATATTTTGATTTTTATTGTCTTTCTTCTTCTTCGACTTCATCTTATTTTTCTTCTTCTTTGTGTTCACGATCTTGTTCTGGTTTATGATCTTGTTCTTTATATCGTACTATTTCTTGATATTGTTCTCGTTACCGAACTTCATTTTGTATTTGTTCATTTAGTGTTCTGTTTTATGTTCCTATCCTTGTTATTGAGTTTGATACTGTTCTATTTCTTTTGCTTGCTTTTGTTGCTGTTATTGTTCGTGTTATTTTTCTTTTTCCTATTTTTGATCATGTACTTGTTGTTGTTTTTGTTCTTTTGTCTTTTCTAGATCCAGTTACTATTCTTTTTTTGGTAGTTTTTGTGCCTGGTCCAATCGATAATTTTTTCTTTATACTTATTCTTATTCCTACTCGTAATCCTCTTCTTGTTCGTACCTTTATTCATATTCATATTCTTAATCTTATTCCTAGCCAAATCATTTTTTCTTCTTATTTGTTTTCATTATAGAACACATGTTTTTATTCTTAATTTATTCATTAGTCTTATTTTTTTGGTACAATATAATTCTCACTTTTATTTTTATTTACATTTCTCTTCTACGATTTCCATTCCTTTTTCTTCATCTTCTCCTTATTTTTATTGTTCTTTATCTCGTTCCTGTTATTTTTCTTCTTCTTGGCGTTTTTCTTATTCATGAACTTGTTTTTGCTCTCGATCGTGTTTTTGATCTTGCTTTTGTTCTCGCTCTGGTTCTTGTTCTGGTTATTTATCTTGTTCGTGTTTTTACTTATTACTGATCATGTTCTTGTTCCTTTTATTGTTCCTGTTCATGTTCTTATTAATCTTCTTATTCGACTCTCGATCCCGTTCCTTTCTGTTCTAGTTCTTATACGTACTATTCATTTTATCTGAATTTCTATTCTTACTATTACTTTTACCCTTATAATTATACATTTTATTAATCTCATGTTTCTTCACCGCCTTCTTCTTTTTTATTTTCCTCTTCTTCTTATTATTATTAATATTTTTTTTAAATGCGAGCTTTAATAAAATGGTACAATGTATTATTAATATATCCAAATTCGTTTACATCTTACTCGTCTTTTTTTATTTTTGTTCATAATCTCGATCGCGATCTTTTTCCTTTTCTTGCTTGTCTTCATCTCCCAGCTCGTGTTCTTGTTCATGTTCCTTTTCTTGATGTCATAATTTTTCATGTTCTTGTTACTGTTTTTTGGCTGACGTTCTTCTGTTATTTTGACTTGTTCGTTACCAAGTTCTTGTTCTCGATCTTATTTTTAATTTTGTTCATGGGCTTTTCTTCTTTTTCTTGCTCTTGCTTTTGTTTCAATTGTAGATGTTTCGGATTTTGTTCTTTTTCTTGTTCATGTTCTTCTTCTTTATATTGCTCTTTATCGTGCTCTATTTCGTCTTCATATTTTCGTTGTTGTTTCTGTTATTGTACTTGTTCTAGTTTTTATGATTTATTTACTCTTATTCTTAACTGGATCCGTTTTCTTTTTATTATTCTTACTATTATAATTACATTTTTTCTTATTCTCATTATTCTGCTTCATCTTTTTATTTTCAAAATTCATCCCTTTTTCTACTTCTTATTCTACTTCTATTTATTTTATTGTAATACTAATTGTGATTTTTATTTGTCTTATTCTTCTATTACTTATTCATAATCTAATTCTTCTTTTCTTCTTATACATATTTTCCTTGTTCTCCATCTTGTTTATGTTTTCTTTTTCTTGATGTTTTTATTCATGATATTGTTTCTATATTTTGTACTTGTTCTTCGTATTTTTCCATTTTTACCTCGTTTTTGTTCTTGCTCGCGCTCGTGATTTTTTTCTTGTTTTTGTTCTTTTTCTTCTTCATGTTTTTGCTCCTGCTCCTGATTTCGATCTTGTCCCTGTTCCAGTTCGCGGTCTTTTTAATTTTTCTTTACTCTTCTGTTTGTGTTGCTGCTTATGTTTTTGTTCTTGTTCATATTGTTTTTCTTCTCGTTTTTTTCCTATTCCTGTTGTTAACATATATTTTGTTCTCATTCCTGTTCTTTTAATTTGCCTTTTGCATTTTCTTCTTCATGATTTTGTTCTAATTCCCGATCTTGATCTCATTCATATTCTTGATATTGTTTTTCCTAGTTCTTGAGCGTGTTATTGTTCTTGATCTCGTTCTCGTTCTTGAAATTGTTCCTTTTCTTGTTCTTGCTAGTGCGCCTTTTCTTCTTAATATTTTATCCTTCTTCCTGATTTTGCTTTTGTATTTGTTTTATTTATGAACTTGTTGTTATTCGTGTTCTTGTTCTTGAGATTTATCTTATTCTCAATCTTTTTCTTGTTCTTCTTTATGTTCTTGTTCTTGTGCCTGTCATTTGTGATGTTCTTTTTCTTGTCTTTGTTCGTGTTCTTATTCTTATTCTTATCCTTAAGAACTGTTCTAATTCTTACTCTTTTTCTCAGAATATATCATTTTCTTATTCTCGTTCATTTACTTGAAACAAGCTTGCTCTTATTTTTCGACTTATCCTTATTAACAGTTTTATTCCTACTATTACTCTCATTCTAATCCTTATTTTCATTTAAAAATTTCGTATTTGTCTCCCTTCTCTTCGCCTTCAACTCCATAGTATTATTAAGATTACTTTTATTATTGTTCATTTTTACACTTCTGTTTCTTGTTCATGTTCTTGTTTTAGTTCTTTTTGTTATTGTTCTTTTTCTTATTATTTAAAAAAATTTTCTTCTTCGTCTACTACTGCCTTTCTTATTCTTCTTCCTTTTCATTATTGTCTTTCCTTCTATTTGTTTTTATCCAAATTATTTCACTTCTTTTCCTTATTATTCACTACATTTCTACTACACTTTATTTGTCTTTTTCTGCTTAAAGATATTGGTGATCATATTCCTATTTTTACTTACTTACCTAATTTATTATTCACTAATCTTTACACTTCTCTTACTTCTTATATTTTATTTACTTAACTTTCTTTTTTATTCTTATTTGTATCATATCGAACTTTTCCTTCATGCTCTATTAATTACTTATTTACAAATTCTCCTTATTATTATTTTTCAAATTTATTTCTAATTCCAGGTCTTCTTCTTGTTCTTCTAAATGCTCTTGTGTTTGATATTGCTTTTGTTCCTGGTCTTTTTCGTGGACATTTTCTTGTTTTTTTACTTTTCCTTGCACTTGTTTTTGTTGTCATGTTTTATCTTCTTTTTGTACCTGCTCTATTTATTGTTCTAGTTTTATTTCTTTTTATTTTAATTAATCTTGATTTTCTTTTTGCTCTTGTTGTTGTACTTGATCTTGGTCTTGTTCTTGATATTGATTTCGCTCCTCTTCTTCTTCTTGTTCTTCTTCATGCTAGAGTGCTTGGTAATTTTCCCGTTCCTGTTCTTGTTATTGGACTTCTTCTTGTGTTTTTTCTTGGTCTTTGTTTTTTTCTTGTTTTATTGTTATTGAACTAGTTGTTGTTCTTGATCTTGTTATTTATGCTATTCTTGTTCCTGTACTTCTTCTTGTTTATGCATTTATTTTATTTTTTGTTCTTGTTATCATTTAGCACTGCTGCTTCTACTTCTGCGACATCTTCCTAATCTATTTTTAAGTACTCGTATTCCTAATCATATCCGTATACTAATCATTGTCCTTTTTCTCATTCTTTCTCTTAGTCTAACGCTTTTTGTTTTTCTTATCATTATTCTTATTATTACACTACTTATACTAATTCTTGTTCTTATTCATATATTCATTTATCCTTTTATTCTTAGCTTAAACCTCATTCTTGTTCTTATCTTTATTATTTTTCTTTTCCTTCTGTGTCCATTTCTTAATTTTCTTTTTCTTCTTACGCTTCACGTTCATGTTTATGCTCTTAATCTTGTTCTTGGTCTTATTCTTGTTATTATGAATTTTATTGTCCGTATTTTGTTATTATTTATTCTTGTACTCGATCGTGCTCTTGTTCATATTTGTATACTTATATTTATATCTACTTTATTTATCCTTATTCTTTCTATACCTCAACATCTGATTCTTCTTCTTTTTCACCTCCTTTTTCTTCCTATATTTATTCTTCTTTTAGTTTGCTTCACATTCTTTTTAATATTATAATTCTTTTTCTTAATATTGCTCAAATCTTTCTTATTTTTCTTGTTGATCCTTTTGTTTTTGTACTACATGTTTTTGTACTTCTTATTATTTGCGTTTCTTTTCTTTCCCTTGTTTTTTTTCTTCTTGTAGTTCTTCATTTCGTTCTTGCTCTAGAGACTGAGTTTATTCAAGTTATTTTTCTCAATATTTTTCTTAGTTTTTTTGGTTTTCTTCTTATTTTTGTCCTCACAATTATTCATATAAATCTAATTGTTACTTTTATATCTATATTATTATTTTAATTCTTTTTCTGCTTCATCTTCTTCTACATATTCTTCTACTTTTAATTATACTATTTCTTTTGAATGCAGCTTTAATAAAATTCATTGTACCCTCCTGTGCAAAAACTAAAAATTTTATCAGATATAAGAAAATTTCTTTCGCATTATCTTCTCAAATATCTACTAATGAACATATCTTTATATATAAATTGGAAAGCAAAACAAGATAGAAATATGTGAACATAGAGAGAGTGTGAAAAAAGAAACCAATCAAATTGCGTGCGTCACATCCAGTTCAAGCTCAATGCCTGTACGTGCTTCTTCTGCTTACATAAATCCGGCTGCAATTTGTTTATCCATAAGGCTTCGTATGTGGCTAGCTCCCTTTTGTTTTTGCATTTAGTAATTACTTTGAATGCTACATCTGGAGAACATACATGCGATGTTTCGATGATGTGTTGCGCAATAGCAGACGTGTATTCACCATTTGATTAAAACAGGCGTTTAAGTTGCAATGTTCTCTCATTCGAGTAATTAACCGTCTGGTCGATCGGCCTACGTAAGTTGATCGACAACTTGCGCATGTATATTGGTAAATAATATTTGATATAGACATTAACGGCCGTTTCGCTTTGATTGCTGGTAAAGGCAAGTGTGTTACCCTAATTAAAACTCGTAGTTTAGCTGCATTAAATGTGCGTGTTAAGGCTGCTTCAACTTTCTTTTGTGCCATTCGGGAAACTGCATCCCCCTTAAATAGGATGTTTAGGTGGACTGTTTTCTTTACTGGCCCGAAATACGTCTGTTTCTTTTGACTTCCCATTTTTATAATTGATTCAATTAATGTTCTGGGATAGCCATTAGACATTAAATCGTTAATTGCTTTATTATATTCATTTTCTTTAGAATCTTGACGAACCAACATGTCAATTCTTGAGAAGCAACCACGAACTGTTGATAATTTATATTGAAATGGCACAAACTGCTGTAATGCAAATTCTGTGCAGACCAGGTTGGTTTATGGTAAATTGTTCCATTTAATTTACCATTAGTATATTTCTATAATAGTACATCTAGGAAAGGCAGACAGTCATCTTTCTCGTGCTCTGACGTGAAGCCGATATTCTTTTGTGCTTTGTTGAAACTTTGAAGCAATGTTCGTGATTGCGACCTGTTCTTAAGTACAAGAAATATATCATCGACGTACCGTATATATTGAGCACATTTACTTATGTTACTCTTTAATGATGTGTTCTCTAGGTGCCCGAGAAAAATCTCAGCCAGCACAGGAGATAACGGGCTTCCCATTGCCACACCATCAGTCTGTTTCTAGATGCTTCTGTAGATGCTTGTTTCGTTTTAATGGAAGCATCTACAAACAGACTGATAGTGTGGCAATGGGATGTCCCTTATCTCCAGTGCTGGCTGAGATTTTTCTCGGGCACCTAGAATATACATCATTAAAGAGTGACATACGGTACGTGGATGATGTAGTTCTTGTAATTAAGAACAGTTTCCCGAATGGCACAAAAGAAAGTTGAAGCAGCATTAACACTCACATTTAATACAGCTAAACTACGAGTGTTATTTAGGGTAACACACTTGCCTTTACCAGCAATCAAAGCGAAACAGCCGTTAATGTCTATATCAAATATTATTTACCAATATACATGCGCAAGTTGTCGATCAACTTACGTAGGCCGATCGACCAGACGGTTAATTACTCGAATGAGAGAACATTGCAACTTGAACGCCTGTTTTAAATCAAATGGTGAATACACATCTGCTATTGCGCAACACATCATCGAAACATCGCACGTATGTTCTCCAGACGTAGCATTCAAAGTAATTACTAAATGCAAAAACAAAAGGGAGCTAGCCACATACGAAGCCTTATGGATAAACAAATTGCAGCCGGATTTATGTAAGCAGAAGAAGCACGTACAAGCATTGCGCTTGAACTGGATGTGACGCACTCAATTTGATTGGTTTCTGTTTTTTACGCTCTCTCTATGTTCACATATTTCTATCTTGTTTTGGTTTCTAATTTATATATAAAGATATGTTCATTAGTAGATATTTGAGAAGACAATGCGAAAGAAATATTTCTTATATCTGATAAAATTTTCGTTTGTTTTATACTATTTCTTCTTCTTCTACTTCTGAATATTATTATCATTATTATTCTTTATTACTATTATTACTCATATTCTTTTTCTTATCATTATCCTTATTCGGTTTCTTACACTTATTCTTATTCATAGTCTTTTTACTATCCGTAGAGTTTCTAATATTCTTTACCAAATCCATTTTTTGTCCTTATTGGTAATCCTAATTGAAGTCTTATTTTTCTACTCAATGATCTGTCAATCAATAAGCACTTTCTACGCATATGCCAATGATTAATGTTTCTTTCAGCAACCAAAATCTGTCTTTGGCGTTTGGCACGCTTGAGCTCATTCAGTCACTACTAATTTAACACTAAGTCTTCCTAAGGTCTTCACTTAATGATGTTTTCTGTTTCACAAAATATAAGATATACTACAGAATATTTATTAACTAAGAGTGAGAATCATCCCCGTCTCACCGTTTCCCGATAGATTACTTTACGAAAAGGAAGTCTCTAAAAAAGAGAATCTGATCAGTTTACATTTCGACCAATTTGAGATACTTCTCAACATGACAGATGAAATAATTAATCGTTGGAAATACGAAATTTTATTGTTGAGTTTTATAATTAGAGTTAATAAATACAGGAAACTAAATATATGACTGTGCTAACACAAAGGAAGAGCGTCACTACTAAATCGATAAATGCAACGTAGTGATTTTTTAATATGATCAGAGATCAAACGAAAACATGTACAACTCATGCAAAGAAAATTCCGGAACAAATATCACGAATTTTTTAAACTAGTAGTAATTTTACCATTCCAAAATTAAAACCGATTAATTTTTATATGATGACATATTGGTCTCCACATTATGACATTTAACCATTGTGGAGGTTCTGGCACTGTTAGCCCCTGAGAGACCCAAAGACACCGAGTCTGGACCAGCATTAGTTAGTCTATACGAGTCTAATTGAAAAATTTTTCCTTTTACATCTAACAAGTTTATACCTCTGACTCCCTGTACCTTTCTCTCTGTGTCATCAAAGTTAAGATTAGCCTCCATGTTAATCACAACTATATATACATATTTAATTAAGTATTAGATGAAGAAAATGTGTACTTCTTACGCAAAACTACACACCGAATGTTTGACCTAGAAGTTCCTTTTAATAGAAAAAAGATTAGAATAGAAAGCAGAAAACTGAAATCACACACAACTCAACAATATATATATATATATATATATATATATATTTATATATATATATATATATATATATATATATATATATATACTATATATATATATATCTCGAACTAATTTAACTAAAGAATGTTCTTGAATTTAAACGAATATTTTCTTTTTTATTGATATTCGTATCAATAAGCCACGGCGGCTTAAATTTTTCAATAAGAGTAACTTTATTTTTGTCTGCGGAAATATCTACTTCTAAAATAATGACTTCTTTGACAGTTTTTCTTCTACCACATTCTCCTGGACTGTGAAAGTGAATAGTCTAATATGAGCGTTAGAACTTGGTAAATTTTGATGAGATCACATATTTTGCGTTACATTTTCGCCGTTACCTAACATTTTTACTGTTATTATTTGAGGCTCATTTTAAAATTTCACCTAAACTGAAATGGAAAAGTTGACGTAGATAAAGTGATCCATAAATCAACCGAAAATTGGCAGAAATAAGGACACGTACGAAAATAGCATTCTATACACTTATATTCAGACCCCTATTCTACAAAATTATAGAGGCTCTCTCTCTATTCTCTAATAAGAGCCACGTGTTAAGGTGCTTTCGTCATTACCATAGGAGAGCCTTTAGTGGAAAGTATTTACTCCTATATAAATAATGTAACAAATATTGGTGGCTGATTGGAACGTATATCATCAAAAAGGAAAATATTCGTTTCATTTCTAGAATAAACTTTATCGCAATCCTTTTGAGTACTGTAACATCCCGGCTAAAATGAAGTGCCGTGCAACTTTACTTTAAAACCAATAAGGGAACGGAATCATCAGTTAAAGCGGGTGGCCCTTAATAGGTCCAGGACGCCATTCACCGTGAAATGCTGTGAGATTTCATTTGGTTTTTGCAGCATTTGTGTGTCCAGCCGTCCTTCTAGACATTAGCTCTGTATTTCCTGTTCATTTGATGGTGATCCCACGGGTATATAAACTTGAATAATTAGTATTGACGAAGTAGCATATTTTATGTTTTGCCCAAAGACCATAAACTAGTCTTGCTCAAGATCTGCGGCAACACCGAGATGGCTGTCATACGTAAAAATCCAAATAATCGATGATCGATTACATATGACTGAATGCGCAGCAACAAGAAGATTGGCGTGACTGAATAATAGCCGTATTAATGACACAGATTTGTAAATCAAAGCCGAACTGTCGGCGTAGATAGTCACGACAGAAACGAGAGGCAGCAATCACACGAAGCTAGCAGAGAAGAAAGTATCTTGTATGATATTTGCATCGCGCTTATATAGATGCAAAGTCGCACGTAATTTTTCAACTGTATTTTGCGCGTTCTCATTGGTCCAGCGTATTAAATTTTGAATTTAATTGTGACAATATTTTGGCGAATTTATCTGGCGCGTAGCATAACTTTCATCTCTGAGAAAAAGTTAAGGCAGAGGGAAAAATATTCTTGGTGAGGCTTGATTATTACTGTAGGACAGAGTTCGAACCCAGTTAAACTGGTTATCATTCTGCCCATAGGTTAATCGAATATGTATCGTAATGTGCTGTGCTCTTGCGTACTCGTTACTTGCTTCAACAATGCTATGATGCCAAATACCCACTAGTAATTGATTCAAAAATTGTCAGCTGCAGTGGACGGTCATACCGCAGGAAACAAAATAGATCAGTATGAAGATAGCATATTTAAAAGTGTGGGTTCAGGCGTGAGCCATACGGTGCAACAGTAAGGTGCAAAATAAATACATGAAAATCGAAAGATATGCATAAAAATGTACTCGAATATTGCCCCAGAAATGGTATAATGCCGAAGAACTGTTCTCAGGCGCTACACAATTGTTAGCGAAGAACAGCTGGTTATACCTCGTCAGACGCGTGAATATGAAAAATTAATAAATCTCACGAATCCATGATAATCTCGTCACGTGAAATAGAGCAGAGGTGAAGCGCAAAAATTTAGCATTTCATACGTAGAATAAATAAAAATTAATGGGAAAATTTTTTTATCAGTTACACGTAATGCAAAGCAATTTATTACTAGGTTGAGATCATAGGCATGCAGAGACTGAAGCACAAGTTAAAGGTTGTATGTCGCCAGGATCGGGCGGTTCAATAGATTGTATCAACCTGTTTACGCTTACCGATGTAAGTGTCGCACCTTGCATGATAATAAGTAATTTAGGCTGTCTGAACTCAACCGGGTAAGGAACACGATATCTGGGTTGCCATAGTGCAACAGCAGCTTTGTTACGAGCGAGTACTTTCTTGCAGCTATGGAGCTGCGGATGAACGAAGGCTGGTAAAGGAGCATGCTTTGTATGCTGGACAGACGGCTTGCTTAAACAAAGTCGAAAGCAAGAAGCTTCAACTTCTGGGTAATACTCTGCGGTTAGTTAAATTGGGAGCTGACTAGGAATCTGTAGGTACGTGCCATACAGGAGTTGTAACGCAGAAGTTCTAATAGATTCGCATATACGGGAAAGCATGACAAGTAGGACTAAAGGTAACGTATCGACTCAGTTGCCATTAATGGACGAGGATGTTAAAGCTGCTTCGAATTCCGCATGCATTCTTTCTACCAAACCGTTAGATTCGGGGTGGTAAGCAGTCGTCTGGCGTAAAGTGCATTCCATGAACTGCAAGGTAGTTTTAAAACCATTAATGACTTCATCTGCAGATATGACACCAAGAGGTAGAGCCGCAGACCATTGGGTAAATATAGCAATCATAGTTGAAAGGTAGCTAAAATCTTGAACCTGAGTCAGATAAACTACGCCAATATGGAAGTAGTTGAAAAATGTTCCAACTTAGAATGAGTGTGCCCGGTGAACTTATTTTTCTGGCATATTGCACATTTGGTCACCCATGGCTTAGCGTTCCGTTTCTCTGGAGGCTGGTTGGCAGACCTGGTATGTTGGGCTGCGTACCCGTGAAGTAATTAGTCGCTAAACATTCCCAGATTCGGCATAAGAACTTAGTGGAATGACGAGCTACTGATCTTTGAATATGAATGTTACCGTGCTATTTTGTTCCTTGGATTAATAGCGTTAGTACAACTTCACTGAGAGTCATGAAGTTGACTGCGAATGGCGAATACGAAAGTAGTTGGAGCGAGATGTCCGGCTTGGAAGGTGTTTCTGCAATTTTTTTTTCGGTTTTTACATGACAAATGTAGAATTGCCATTCATTCAGACGTAACAGCTGCTTTTCTTCTCTGGTAGGGTAGTTTGCGACCTTCGAAGTCGTATTTCAAAGTACACTAACTAATGGTGCATGATCTGCAAAAATAACAAACCTGCTGCCACCAATGATGCTGATGAATTAGCGCACTGCGTCATGGATGGCAAGGAATTCTCGATCATAACTGTCGAATCCTGTTTCTAGTGGTTACGTAGTAAGCGAGTAAAAACTGGTAAGCTTCCGAAATCCGCCAATCTCTTTTTCCAATATGGCCTCAATAACAAATTAAAAAGCATCGGCTGTGAGTCGAAAAGTTTGTTTGAAGTCTGGATGAGTTAGCATTGTTGTATTTGCTAACGAGATGATGGCAAGACTGAGTAAGTCTTCGTCAACAAGCGACCAATATATATTAGAGTTTCCGCTATGTCCTTTTCGATTCCGCAGATGCCTACATAACGGATAATTTTTTTGATAGATTGAGAAGGAACATGCGAATGTAGTTGAGACTTCTCAATATTTTCTGTAATTCATTCCAAGTCATGGGTGACGAAATATTCTCGATTAAACTGGCCTTAAACGGCAAAGGTTGCATACATCGAGATGTAATACGATGCCCTAGGAAATCCGCGGATATAGTTCTAATTTGTGTTTTGTCACAATTTATCTTGTGTCCGTGATCTGATAAGTGTGATAGGGAATTTATTAGATGCTTGGAATAAGAGTCTAGGTCTGGGCTTAAAACCATTATGCCATCAAGGTATGACATACGGTAATCGGCGTCATCGCGGAGTATGTTGTCCATAAACTTCTGAAATGTCTGAGTGGCACACTTGAAACCAAAAAGCATGTAAATGAAATCAAAATGTCCAAAAGGAGTGATGAATGTAGTATTTTTAATATCATATGAGGCTAACGGAATTTGTTGGTAGGCTTGTCTGAGGTGAATCCAGGAAAATTTATTGCTACCGCTGAGTTTTTCAAGTAAGGTGTTTATATTAGGGATTAGGTATGCATCGGATTTGGTCACAGAATTGAGCTTGAGACAATCTCCATAGGCTCTGTATGATTTATTTGATTTGAAGACCAAGTGTAATAGTGACGCACATGAACTTTTTGATGGTCTGAGGATTCCCTCTTCCAATAGTCTTGAAAACACTTTTTGGACAGATTTCAGTTCATCTGAGGGTGGCAGTCTGTTTTTATGTGCGAAAGGTTGTCCGGTTGTGATGATATAGGTATCGTGCTGCTCCTGTGTCTACGATGAATTCTTCTAGCACTAGAAATCGAGAAGATGCAGAGGTCCATTGGGTAGTTTGATCGTGTCATAAAGGCAAATAGGCAGGTTATTGCAAATGACATAATTGGTTTTGCTGTCTTCGTAGCATAAACTACGTGTAAAAAAGGAGTCGATGAGAATTATGTCAGAATGTATGTGATTCCTTTCCTGTGGCGCGATTGATCCGCAGAAATTACGGTCTTCTACTTCCTGCGCCATGCGATTCCTGATCATGACGATCTACTTCGATTACGTTTAGAGTTTTGGTCAGTCATAAGGGGAAACTGGCATTCATTTGGAAATATTTCCAACCAGCGAAGACAGACTTGACAAGAAAAAAAATTCTTGTGATTATAGCACCAGTTCATTGGGGCGTATTTGTAGAAAAATTGGGAGATCTAGACCGCTGCTTATAATTCTGTGTCTGACTCGCGAATGTAGGTCGCGCGCTGACTTGATTGAGTCAGATTACCCTACGGCTAAACCCTGTAGAGCTTTAACTATATTTGCCACTAATCTCTCTAAAGAGGAGATTCTATCATCCTGTGATGAAGAACAAAACGATGTAGAATTTAATTCTGGTTCGAAAAACCTAAATTCTAATTCACAACTTTCCGATAGGGCATCAATTGAAAGAAAGTCTGGCAGCTGTGCAGCAAACAATTTTAAAGTTTGAGGGAGATTTTTGACAAAAACAACCTTTGCTTCATGATAAGAAATATTTGTAGAGGAAGATATTTCCTCGGAAAAAATTAAAGTTACATTTATTGATAAATTTAAATCACCGTGGCTGAATGAAACGAATATTATATTTTAAAAAATATTCGTTTATTTTCTAGTACATTATCTCTTTAAATACTTGACAGTATATATTCTTTTGAATTGTGTGTAATTTATGTTTAGGTAATCTGTACGTGACTGGCTTGACTTTCCTTAGCAAGCTGCATTTGTTTCTTTACTCTAATTTCCTGGTTAAATACTCGATTTTCAAAATATACACCTGCTATCATTTTGTTTTTTGAATTGTACATATTGGGGACGTTCTGGAACAGGTAATTTAATAATTCTGTTTTTCGAGTCTTATTTCTTTCCAGGTTAGTTGATCGGGTGTACTGCTATGTAAGAAGTACACAGTCCGTTGCCTAACACTAAGTTATCAAATTTATATTTAAGTTCGATCAATATTGAAGCTAATCTTAAGTTTGAGGACGCAGGAAAGTTAGATCAAGATATAGCAGGCATGAACTTAATAAATGTGAACGAGAATACTAGCTCATCAAACTCAAATGGGTATATTAAGACTGAAAACGACTTGGCATCTATGGGATTCTCATTTACTAATAGTTTTGGAGCCTCTACATATTGATTATATACCAACGTTTCCGTAATTCCCTTAAAATTCCGATGGGTCCAAGATTTGGTATGTCTAATTGGGAATATTTTTTTATAATCTGTTTCTATTTCGTGGGACCCACCAAAGATTCCACTTGAACTTGAAAGTCCAAAATGGGATTAGGTAGATTCCTAATCGCCTGAAGCTTGGGATAAATCCTTCGTTGCAACTCCGAAGGAAGTTTTACGAAAATCATTGGAAGTTTCTGATGACTGTCATAGCCCGGGAACGAGGAAAAAGCAGCGTCTACGCGCATGAAGAATAAATCAGTCATCCTCTAATAGAGCAAAATAAATATCTGAAATTTTGCCGGAAATTCTTAAAATCTTACAGGACCTTAAGTGTATTAGTTTATTTAGAAAAACCAAAATAAGCAAAAATAAAACGCATAAAGTGACTTAAATCTATATATGAAAAAAATCTTTTCAATTATATGTGCCCTGTCAAACTTAATGCTAATAATGAAGCGCTTATCAAAATTTGCTTTACAATTTGAACACGGATTGAACGCAGAATATGGTACAAAATGGGAATGTCTACTAGAAAATCTCTGGACAGCCTTAATTGATCTCCATATTTCATTCCGCTAGTGAAGTTCTTAATTGTGCCCTATATATGTTGTGCATGGCTAACATACCTATAGGAAATTTGTGTACCCAGCCGGTGCCATTGGTTCGCCTCAACGAATATTTCAAATCAGCAATTAAATTTCCCATTGAGGTCTTCAGAGCTCTTAACCAAACATGTTACGCAACAGAGAATAAATAATTAACTAGCCTTTTTGGTACCAAACAAGTTGTTTACATACACCGTCTTTAATTTTCCTCAGGATATTTCGGCTTTCTAATTCGGAAACCTTTTTAACAGGAAGTACTTCCCACAAACAATTTGACAACCGTTAAGTCAAATGTTAAATTTAGTTTAAACTGATTTAATCATAGATCGCTTAATTGTAACTGTCTTTTCCCTAGGTAAGTGTATGTCATTTATGAGTGTATGTATCTGCATGCGTACACCTTTTGAAATGAAACTACAGTGATCTTATAACATCTAATGATGATTCACTAGTTAAGCATATGACACGCCTGTGTATGTGAGCGTTTGTTTATGAGTGAGAAGTAATTGGTAACATATAGTTAACTGAGCGTGCATCACTCATCTAAGTGAAACTAAAGTAACAAATGTCAATTTCTATTTGCACACATCAAATCTATTTTTTGCATTTACTTTCTTAAATCAAGTATTTATAAGTGGCATCCGGAAAGAAGCAAGATACTGTAAATACCAAGTCACCAAATTTTCAAGGTAAACAATCAAGAGTTAGAAAAAAATAAAAATAAAGTTGAAATGTTTCATTCGGAAAGAAAGTTAAAATAAAAATGGATCATATAATAAATTCTAAAATCGCCTGCTGAAAGAAAGATTATAGTAATAGTGCAAAGAAAAGTTGTATGTTATAAAGAAAGAAAGTTTTACTAAAATGTGTTACACAACCTAAATAACATAAGTTAATAGAACCAATAAGATAACTAATAATGAATGGTGAAATTATAAGATAATCCTAAAATGAATTAAGAAATAATTATTTACTCATCACCACCCTATTTAAGTTAATGGTAATCCAACTTTCTAATTCTTTAACATGAGCGAGTTTCTGATTTTGATTCGTGCAACTTTTGCTTCCTAGCAATATTTGTTGATGTATTCCAAATTGAACCTAATAAGTTTTCTACCACTGTTTCATTCATTATGTCATTTTTTATTTAATTTTAATGGATTCTCTAATTAATATTGTCGAAAACCTGCGACTGTAAAATTGTTTTGCGTCGGCAAATATTCAAAGTAATTATATGTTATCTCTAAAGCATGACGTGCAAAATCTGATTTTTACATGACCATATTTTCATACTGTTCTATGTCCCTTCTTCTTACTTTAATTAAACGCACGGTTTCACTCACATATACGAGTTTACATTCAATACATGGAAATTTATACATTCCTGATGTGTCTAACGGTTGAAGTTTCTTCCTTTGGTTTGGAAGATTAGTGCCTTTGTTAAGGGTCGGTTTTAAAATAGGATGTATACAGTATTTCAATGCTACCATTTTTATTTTCCTACAAAGTTTGAAATGAGTTATTACCATGGTCATTTTTTTATCTGACTTCGTGTAGTTCTAATAATGATTACATTTACTTATGACACTCATTATAATTGCTTCTATTCACTTCATATGATACCAATTAACACTGAATATATATATATATATATATATATATATATATATATATATATATATATATATATATATATATATATAATATATGGCAGTCTACCTTATTTAATTTCCCTAAGTTTTGTATCTGTTAGTTTCAAGCTTCTAATTGTCATCTATTTTAAGGTACTGATGTAAGTTGAAATCAAGTAGGAAAGTTGAGTAAGTATACCTCCACTCGTTCTAATTTTTACTATTTCTAATAAATTTGAAATCAGGAAATGACAATTTGCTGCATGTTTCATTTTCAATCATAAATTTTAGCTTGCTCATTTGATTGGCTAAGATTAATAAATTTAACAGTTTATCCGCGCTGTTATTCCAAATAACTAATATTTCATCCAGAAATCGTACATACGGCATTGGATTAAGGGGTTTCATATCTAAGAGGTTTTTACCATGTAATAATTGATGGTGTTTTTGAGATCAAACATCAGCAAGAAATTGAGGTTTTAGACATAAATATTCAGTGTACAGCTTCAGCTGTGAGACATAGGGAAAGAATATTTAGCTGCGGTAAGAATAGATGGGCGCTAATAAAAAGAAATATTTTATCCAACGATATAAAATTACAATTGTATATTATTTGGATTAGGCCAATACTGGAATATTCCGCCGCTACGTGGAATCCAATGAAATAGGGTTTAGTAAATAAGCTAATAGCTGTACAAAGAAAAGTGGTGAAACGTATTTGCCCTGTGTCCTGCATCATATACGCCAGCAGATTACAGTTTGTATCACTGCAAACTTTATGGTTTTGGAGGATGTGTTACAGCATAAAAGTATTCCACTTGAATAAATGGACTGGTGCCTATATGAAACAAATAAGACAGATACATCAAGTTGGAACTAGATCTGGGCATTTGACAGTCTCTCCTCCTTTGGTGATAAATATTTCGGAGAAGTTATTGTCTTTTTCAAAACCGCACCAAATTTACAATCAATTGCTAAAGGGGTTTAGATAAACGCCCACATCTAAGATGTCTTTTAAATTTTTATGTACTTAACTAGAAACAATATACAATCATTTTGATCTCTTTATTTTGATAATATTTTCTCGTCGTTGAATAAATGAAAAAGGTAATTGTGATCAGCAATGTACCTTCTTGAAATATTTACGTGTACTATCTTTTTTATTATATTGGAAATTTTCTGCATTATAGCATCATATAATTCGACATTTCAAATAAACAATTTCTGGTCATTTTCTCATTATAGCATAATGTAACACTCGACTTATATATTAATTTTTCCAATTATCAGAGCTGTGAATTTCGATGATGAATCTATAATTATTTATATAATCAATTATTGTTCAAATAAAATTGATTAAAAAGACCGTTTTTTTCTTTATCATAATAAATGTAGCAAAATTGATAAATATATGCAGTGTTATTACTGATGGATTTTCAGATGTTGATAAATCGTACAACATAACTAGTGAGTTTTACTTATCTATTTGAGACTAATTGGACATATATATGTGATGTGATATATTTTATAAATATTGTACATTTTCTAATATTATTATCTATTTGATGGAACATGTGTGGTTTGAATCCAAATAAAGATTTTCTATTCTATTCTATTCTGTAATGCATTGAGATATTTGCTATTGGAGCTGACAGTAGTTGTTCCATTGGAACACCTCTAATTTGATTAGCAAATTCATTCCTAAGAATAAAATAAGTATAAGACACGCATGTGTTCATCATCTCCATAACATGTCTCATTGTCAGTTTAATTCCCTCTTATACTCCAGGTTGATCAACCAGAAAACACGGAAGATTGTTCAGTATTTTGGTTACTGGTATATTGGTGTACATTGACACCACATCTAAACTCGACAATCTATTGTTTTCATTAAGATCACACTTATCGGCTATCTCAACCAAATTTATAAATGCATGGTATTCTACAGCATCATCATCATCAATCATAGCCATACAAAACCCAATAGTAACTAATAATTCACAGCCATATAATCATAAAAGAGCAAAACAAAAATAACAAGAAAATTTTCATAAAAAGCGCAAAAAATACTAATTTAAGCATACAAATTATTGGTGAGATATACGAGAGAGAGAGTACGTAGTTACTATGAGTATAATTTTCTACATAACACACAAAACTGAGGCAAGTTAAACCTCTACATTACACTATTATTGTCAAGTCAGCTTTAAGAAAAGGCAAAATTAGAAATACAGTTTTTTTGCGGATTTAAGTGCATCACGTAACTCTGCCCTTCTAAGCAAGAAAGCTAGGAAGATGATTCGACGAGAAATTTGCATCAAGATCGTCACTGACCTTGATTCATGTCATATCGCGCAGGGTTTCTAACCAAGATTTATGATGCACACGTGGACCCCATCCTGGCAGATGAGTGGATCCTATAATATCGAATTTGGATATAAGTAACTTCAACTGTTTCCGCCATGTCAAAATCTGTCCACCCTGATTCTTACACCAATCTAGCGTTCGATGAAAGAACAAAAATCTACTGGCCAATCGAATTGAGAGCATACACAAAATATGACCGATCCAATGAAGTTAATGAAGCCTTATGTGTTTTCCTAACTAGGATCACTTGTTGGCAGATCCAAAAATCCGTCTACGGATGTCAACGTTGTTTATGCGATGTTGGTAGCCAACATGTGCTATGCTTCTCAAACAACGATGTTCAAATGCCTGTAAGCATCTTAAATCATCAACACTAAATCTCATTAGCTTATAATAAAACTGCGCGTACAAACACATTTTCAACCTGACCTTTAAAGCAAAATGAAATCCTTACGTTTTTCCATAAAATGATAAGGTTCAAGAAAGCTACTCCAGCTTTCAGGATTATCCGAACCACCTTACAGACATATTGCATGAGGTATGGATAGAATTCCAATGGTATGCTAACCTAACAACCAGGTATATTTTTTAGACTGCAGTCGCAGAGATGGAGTGAGTTGTGGGTAATTATGCAAATGTATCTTACATTTAGAGGGTTCGAATTTCAAACCGAAGGACGGAACAAGGTTTGCCAACATATATAAGAGTTAAATACTGTTTGTTGCGGAGAACAAATATATATATATATATATATATATGCAAGTATGTATTAGGTGTTGCGAACCTAGTAAAAAATTAGTTCAGTTGTAAACAGAAGGGTAAACCAAAGACGGCATGAACGGTAATGAACTAATTTGTTACTAGGCTCGCAACACCTAATACATACTTGCATATATATTAGTTCTCCGCAACAAACAGTATTTAACTGTTATATATTGAATTGAATGATGTCATGCTTACCGCGAAATGTGATAACTGTTATCGTTCAAGGCCATAGTGTGTGGATTTACTGGAGTAACAGGTGTACAGAAAGAATTTTAATTCTTAATTTCGGTGTACTATAGCATACATTGATATCCATCATATTGGTACCATGTACCGACTCGGCAACCATAGTATTAGTACCGTGTATCTTTTCGGTATTTTAATGTTGGTATCGGTTACTGATACAATAGCCATAGTGTTAATATCATTAACTGACTCGGTGTATATATTATGTAGAATGAGTTAGTGTGGAAGTAGCACTTTCGAGACTTTATATGATGTTAGCTTCACTACTATAGCTTTACACATTTGTCTAGGAGATTGTACCGTCATATTATTCAACTTTCCTCACTCTAATATATAGTGGTTAAGTGGCGTAATACCGGCCCCTACTGATGAGTCGCCAGTAAGCACAAAACGAATGTGCATGAGATTATAATTACCGCTCATGCTGTCTTTGGCTTTCCTTTTGTTCACAACTGAATTAATTTGTTACTAGGTTCGCTTTACCCAATACATGTATGCTAATATATTTGAGGTGGCCTGAGCTGAATCTCGATTGTCGAATAATAGTACAATATCGTCGCCAAAGTTATGATCGACTAATTTACCGTTTGGGCGAACCTTGTCTTTATTCTGATCGTGTATAAGAGTTTTGTCCATAAAAGCATCCATTACAAAATGAAACAAAAAACGGGAAAGTGGACAACCACAATGAACACAACTTCTGCGTTAATTCGTTATAGACATTAACGCGATCAGTATTGTTTGAATAGAATAGAATAGAATAGAATAGAATATCTTTATTTGGATTCAAACCACACATATTCCATCAAATAATAAGATTGGAAATTGTACATTATATAAAAAAATTATCACAACACAATAAATGTGCAATTAATCTCATGTAGATAGGTATATCTCACTAATTGTACAATACAATATATCAATATCAGAAAGTTCGACTGAAAAGAATAATATATACATCATCAAATTAGGAACAATTAAGCTATAATTCGAGTGTAACATTATGCAAAATTGAGAACCATGACTAGCAATTGATTGTATGTAATGTTAACTAATTTGAAGAAATAGTGCATAACATTTCAATTATAATATTACAAAACTTGGAAATAAAATCTCAAGAAAATCTGTTTCCGATAATAATTATCCTTGTCTTTTATTCAACCATGAGAAAGTATTATCATAATCAAAAAAATAAAAAATATCAGCAGGATTGCAGACTTTTTCAAGTTCAGTAGATGAAGTTTTAAAAGACATCTTAGATGGAGGCATTTCTCTAAGCCCCTTCGGCAATTGGTTATAAATTTTGTAGATTTTTGAGAAAGAGAATAACTTGCTCGCTACATTCCCCACAGAAGGAGGAGATATTGCCATATGTCCAAATCTAGTTCCAATTTCATGACTCTTTCTTATCGGAGTCATATAGGCACCAGTCCACTGGTTCAGATGGAAAACTTTATACAATAACACATCCTCCGAAACCACAGAGATTGCAATGACGCAAACTGTAATCTAGAGGCGTATATAGTGCAAGGAATAGGACTAATATGTTTCACAACTTTTCTTTGTACAGCTTCTATCTTATTAGACAAACCCTTTTTCAATGGATTCCAAGTAGCGACAGCATATTCTAGTACCGGTCTAATCCATATTATATACATTTAAAGTTTTATACCATTTGATAAGATATTTCGATTTATTAGTGCCCATCTTTTCTTGGCACTGCCTACTATACTTTCAATATGTCTCTCAGCAGAAGCTGTACAGAGAGCGCGTATAATATTAACTAATTTTGTGGGCACACCAGTTTTCGACAGAATATTGAATAAAAAATTGAGATTTGCCAAGTCAAATGCTCCCTTAAAGACAAAAATGACAGATATTATGGGACGACGATAGAAATTTCGCTGTTTAAAAATTTGACTTAAAGCAAATATATTCTCTATACAACCTCGCCCTGAGCGGAATCCGGTCTGTTATTCTCAAGTATGTGAATCACGTAAACCCCTAATACGACGCAGGATAACCGAAGCCAATAACCTATACGCGAATAGAGTCAAGCGTTGGCGGTAGTTTTGTTATGTTGTTCGACGACTGGTTAAATACAATGGGATTGGTGTCTACTTCAAGCTCGCAAACTTGATTTAAAGAACTGGTTAAATACAATGGGATTGGTGTTTACTTCAAGCACGCAAACTTGATTTAAAGAAATGTTACCACCACCCGCGCAATCAATTATTGTTAAATAGTACGGAAAAGGTTAGTCAACTCTCCCGAAATTATAACTAATCCGGAAGGCAAATCATCAGTACCTGCGGCTTTGTGACGTTTAAGAATTAGCATTGCGTCCGTATTTGTAACTTTGATGGTTTCTTGAGATTAAAATTCCATACTATTCATACAGACATGCTTTCGGAAATCGGAACTGAGGCAGGTGCCCAAGAAATTTGATCTTTGAAGCGTTTAGCTTACATATAAACACGATTTATTTTATCGGTTATTAGATGGTTGTTACTATCATTTATAGTTTCGCTAACTTAATTTTCTCAAATCAGTTGCGCGAATAAGTTAGAACAATCAGCGACAATTACCAGACGTGAACTCTTCTTGCATTTTTTCGGCCTTTCTGGTCAAAAGGATTCCAGGTAAACTTTAAGACTGCACTTAAATTGGCGTCTTATATTGCGAGGAGTTACATTATGATCCGAGCCAGGTAAAATTTGGTGCCTTGTTTAGAATATCTCCATAGATTTTACAGAGAATTAATGATTATTTTTACGGAAGCCTGCAGTGCCACATACAGAAATACCTGCATTTTGCACAGTGGAACTTAAAATGCTTCAGAGTAAATTCGAATTTTCACCATCAAGACCAGTTAGCTTTGACTTTAGGATATATTCATATTTTTGTCGGAAGAATGGTTGTTCGAGGTTGCTCTCATCTATATGGGGTTAATCTTATTTATTTTCCTGAAAAATGTTAGTGCTAATCTACTACGGATAAGTTCATGGTCCGAGTCGGCATGTGTTTCAAAAAGAGTGACACTCCTGGATGCAAACACGCCATCTATAACTAATGTCTACATGATCTATTTGAATCTACCATTGTCCGGGAGCTGGAGGGTGCCATGTAGCGCAACGTATTACACTACATCTGAAGTTTGTACTACTTAAATATAATCTATGTTCCGCGCAGCTACACAAAAGCCGTTCGCCATTACTGTGGTGCGTCGAGCTTAAAGTGAATTTGCCACCTGAATAAAATTCGTGCGTTACTTAAGCGCCAAAACTGAGCATCCATATCACCCTTAACCAAGACTATATCTGAACTTCTTGGTCAATAACGCGTAGATAAGGATGGTGCACCCAGTTCTGTAATGCATTTAGGATCCCGTGTTTTGGTTTCAGATATACAACATATATCGATTTCTAATTTATCCGACGTACGTGCAAGAGCTTCTGTTTTACAAGTTTTTCGCCCAATAAATGCGCCGATGTTAAGACCTAACCTAGTTTTAATGACAATTAGCCTATTTCAACTATTTTCGATAGTTGGTAACCGGATCTTGGGCTCAGTGATATGATCAACGCCACCCATATTCGTAGAGTCTAAAACAGCGTTATTGTTAAATTCAGCAGAGGAAAATGAAGGAAATTCGGTAGAATAGAAGATGAAGTTGCTTGCAGTATCCTGATTTCGCTTATCGACTCAGCACGACTCAGCAAATAAGGCGACCGTTTTTATACTGCTTGATGCTTATATGTGGCCAGTAAAAAACAACTAGGTTGCCTATTCCTAGTGAGGGGGTTTCAGTCTCTTAGATAATCTGCCAACCAGGGCCGATGAGTGATACACTGGGATGCCTGAGGTTGTTCGATACCATGACTCGAGAATCTAGTGAATTGCAGCTACTGGAAAATCAAATTACCATTTGCAATGGCATACAACAAAGAACTAACTATTATTACATTAACAAGTTTGTGAAATTCATATAAACACCTGACACACTATATACATAGATTTTCTAGTATGAAATAAGAATTGTATAGTGTTTCGTCCTCATTGGGAACTCATCACGCACTAACCAGAATTTGCCGCGGACAGGGCTCGAACCTAGGCACGCCTGATTCGAAATCTGGTGCTCTAACCAGTGGGCCACCCTGCCACACACTACACACAATTTTCAGTTATATACTAACTAATGCTTCTTGGTTAGCCTTTCCTTTACGTGGAGACTATACTGCAACCCTTTAGACTACAAGTTCCATCTAACCATCCAAAATAAGTCATTCCAGAACAGACAACACGCTACATGAGGAAGTGGCATTGAATTGAACATTTTTACAATTTAACCAACATTGGTTACCCGGGCGGTGATGACAATTCTTATATAAAGTCTCGAAAATGCGACTTCAACGCTAACTTACTTTATATAATATATATTCCGCGTCTGTAAAGGATACTAACACCATGGCTATTGTGTTAGTAACCGATACTAACATTATTGTACAGAAAAAGTACATGGGACTAACACTATGGTTTCCGAGTCCGTACATGATACCAATATGATCGATATCAATTTACGCTATGGTTCACCGAAATTGAGAATTACAACTATTTCTGAACAACTGTTACTCCAGTAAATCCATACACTCCGGCCTTGATAGATATCAGTTACCATATTTCGCGGTAAGCATGACATCATTCAATTCAATCAATAAAAGTTAAATACTGTTTGCTGCGAAGAACTAATATATACAAGTATGTATTAGGTTTTGCGAAACAAGTAAAAAATTAGTTCAGTTGTGACCAGTAGGATAAACCAAAGGCAGCATGAACGGAAAGTAGGATCTAATGCACATTCGTTTCGTGCTTACAGGCGACTCATCAGTAGTTGACGGCATTACGCACTTTAACCACTAAATCTCGTCACAACTCAACAAATTTGTTACTGGGTTCGCAACACCTAATACATACTTGCAAATATATAAGTTCTCCGCAACAAACAGTATTTAGCTGTTATATATTGAATTGAATGATGGCATGCTTACCGCGAAATGTGACAACTGACACCGATCAAGGACAGAGTGTTGTAATTCTCAATTTCGGTGAACTATAGCACAAATTGATATCCATCATGTTGGTACCATGTACCGACTTGGAAACCATAGTGTAAGTACCATGCAGCATTTTCGGTACAATAATTTTGGTATCGGTTACTGATATAATAGCCATAGTATTAGTATGCTTTACAGACTCGGTATATATATTATATAGGGTAAATTAGCGTTCAAGTCGCATTGTCGTAGACTTTATATGATGTTAGCTTCACCATCGAAGGTTTACACATTCGTCTAGGAGATTGTACCGTCTTATTATCCCACATTCCTCACCCAAATATATAGTGGTTAAAAGGAGTAATACCGGCTCCTACTGATGAGTCGCCCGTATGCACGATACGAATATGCATAAAATTATACTATCCGTTCATGCTGCCTTTGGCTTATCCTTCTGGTCACAACTGAAAATTTGTTTAGGTTCGCTTCCTAATACTATATATATATATATATATATATATATATATATATATATATATATTACTTCTCCGCATTAAACAGTATTTCACTGTTATATATTTATTTAAATGATGTCATGTTTACCGCGAAATTTGACAATCGATATCGATCAAGGCAAGAGTGTATGGATTTACTGGAGTAACAGGTGTTCAGAATTTTTTATAATTCTCAATTTCGGTGGACTATAACATAAATTGATATCCATCAGCTTGGTACCATGTACCGACTCGGAAACCATAGTGTTAGTACCATGTAACTTTTCGATACAATGTTGGTATCAGTTACTAACAAAATAGCCATAGTGTTAGTATCCTTTACAGACTCGGTATATATATTATATTGTGTGAATTAGCGTTGAAGTCACATTGTCGTAGACTTTAATAGATGTGAGCTTCACTATCGCAGGTTAACCCATTCGTCTAGGTGATTGTACCGTCCTATTATCCCACATTCTTTACCCAAATATATAGTGGTTAAAGGGCGTAATACCTGCACCGACTTATGAGTCGCCACTAAGCACGAAACGAATGTGCATGAGATTATACTTTCCGTACATGCCGCCTTTGGTTTATCCTTCTGTTCACAACTGAATTAATTTGTTACTAGGTTCGCAACACCTAATACATACTTGCATATATATTATTTCTCCGCAACAAACAGTATTTAGGAAATGTGTTTGTTGGTTTCTTATTTTTAATTTTCATTTTAATTACTTGGACGTCACAACTCTTCTGTTATATTGCAGTCTGTTCAATACTTTGTCATTCCTCTCCAAATAATCATTTGCACAGAGAATGTGATAACGTAAACCGGGAATTGGATATTGCAGCAAGTTAATTGGAAGAATGGGTTTTTCTGTTTTTTGCAGGATATGCCTTTTTTCTGCGTTTGTTTTTATGTACTTCGCACCTATGTGTATAAGAATTATTAGTTACTGAGCAAATTGGATTGATCTTAACTGGTAGTGAGTCCGAAAAATGAAACTATAAGCATATCTAATTCGACAAGGTAAACCAATCTGCTTACATTTAGGCCTGTGGTTAGTGTATTGAGTTAAATACTGTTTTTTGCCGAGAATTAATAATTATGCAAATAAGTATTAGGTGTTGCGAACCTAGTAACAAATTAGTTTAGTTGTCACCAGAAGGGTAAACCAAAGACAGCATGAACGGAAAGTAGAATCTCATGCACATTCTCTTCGTGCATTCTGGCGACTCATCAGTAGGAGTCGGTATTACGCCCTTTAACCACTATATATTTGGATGAGGAATGTGGGCTAATAGGACGATACAATTTCCTAGAGGAATGTGTAAACCTGCAGTAGTGAAGCTAATATCATATAAAGTCTACGACAATGCGATTTCAACGCTAACTCACACTACATAATATATATACCGAATCTGTAAAGGATACCAACACTATGGCTATTCTATTAGTAACCGATACCAAAATTATTGTACCGAAAATGTTACTGGTACTAACATCATGGTTTCCGAGTCGGTATATAGTACCAACATAAGGGATATCAATTTATGCTATAGTTCACCGAAATTGAGAATTATAACTATTTCTGAACTCCTGTTACTCCAATAAATCCATACACTCTGGCCTTGATCGATATCAGTTGTCACATTTCGCGGTAAGCATTTTTGATATTTTATATAATGTTACCTTCACTACAGCAGGTATACTCATTCGTCTAGGAGATTGTATCGTCCTATTAACCCACATTCCTCAACCAAATATATAGTTGTTAAAGGGCGTAATACCGGCTCCTACTAGTGAGTCACCAGAAAGCGCGAAAGGAATGTGCATTAGATTCTACTTTCCGTTCATGCTGTCTTTGATTTATCCTTCTGGTCACAACTGAAATAATTTGTCACTTGCTTCGCAATACCTAATACGTACTTGCATATTTATTAGTTCTCCGCAACAAACAATATTCAACTGATATATATTTTGAATTGAATAATGTCATGCTTACTGCGAAATGTGATAGCTGATATCGATCAAGGCCAGAGTGTATGGATTTAGTAGAGTAACAGGTGTTCAGAGATAGTTGTAATACTCAATTTCGGTGAACCATAGCATAAATTGATATCCATCATGTTGGTACCATGTACGGACTCGGAAACCAGAATGTTAGTACCATGTACCTTTTCTGTACAATAATGTTGGTAACGGTTACTAACAGTATAGCCATGCTGTTAGTATCATTTACAGACTAACTCTCTCTCTCTCTCTCTCTCTATATATATATATATATATATATATATATATATATATATATATTATAGATTAAGTTAGTGTTGAAGTCGCATTTTCGAGATTTTATATAATGTTACCTTCACTACTGCAGGTTTACTCATTCATCTAGGAGATTGTATCGTCCTATTAACCCACATTCCTCAACCAAATATATATTTGTTACAGGGCGTAATACCGGCTCCTACTAATGAGTCACCAGAAAGCACGAAACGAATTTGCATGAGATTATACTTTCCGTTCATGCTGTCTTTGGTTTATCCTTCTGGTCACAAGTGACATAATTTGTCACTTGGTTCGCAAGGCAAGAGTGTATGGATTTACACGAGTAAGAGGTGTTCATAAATAGTTGTAATTCTCAATCTCCGTGAACTATGGCATAAATTGATATCCATCATGTTGGTACCATGTACCTTTTCTGTACAATAATTTTGGTATTGGTTACTAACACAATAGCCATAGTTTTAGTATCATTTACAGAATCGGTATATATTTTATATAGGAGGAGTTATTGTGGAAGTTGCATTTTCTAGACTATATGATGTTATCTTCACCACTATAGGTTTACACATTAGCCTAGGAGATTTTACTGTCCTATTATTCCACATTCCTCACCCAAATATATATTGTTCAAAGGGCGTAATACCGGCTCCTACTGATGAGTCGCCAGTAAGCACGAAACGAATGTGCATGAGATTATACTTTCCGTTCATGCTGTCTTTGGTTAATCCTTGTTGTCACAGCTGAACTTATTTGTTACTAGGTTCGCAACACCTAATACATTTTTGCAAATACAAGTTCTCCGCAACAAGCGGTATTTACCATTTATGTGGTATCATGTTTTCAAATATTGTATTTATTTGAATTAAATATCGTTTCTGGTCTGCCACATTCTCTGCACTTTATGCTGGGTTTAGCTATAGAAAGATATGCAGAACATCAATCGTATTATAATTATGAGCCTGGACAAACACAAATTGAATCTTTTGCTGCATCTGTCTAACACAAATTGTTTGAAATTGACGAATGATGTTAAGTTATGTTTCTTCTATTTAAACAAAGCCGACTTTCATTGTTTTCACACAATTTCTATTCATTTTAAGAAAATTGGATCACCTGTTTTAGTTTTCGTGTACATCGGTTGATATGATGGGGAGAAATCACCTCTCTAAAATATAAAATATTTATTTTTATTTTCATACTTGTAAAAATATTTTACATGTACATAAAGCAATTGAGAATTCAATCTCACCACATGCGCAATTATCAATTACAATCTCTAGTGATCCTGTTGCATAGATCTGAATATTGACAAACTTTATTTCGCTTTCAACTAATGCACTAATTGCATAATTAATTAAAATGATAACGTAGATTGGTTTGACTGTGAAAATTATTCTCTTTTCTCAGATTCCTTGTGTGTTAATATTATACTCAAAAGTGGTGTAGTTTCGAAAAATGAGCTCAACCATTTTTTTGAGCAATCATTTCAATTATCTGAAAGTCAGTTTGATTACAACACCAAAAGTTATGATGCAGCCGTCACATACCACACCTGTTCCACAAAGAACTTGGTTTGGAATTTTAAAATTCCGCTTGATTTCAGCGGCACAATAACAAAATTGAACCGTTCACATTATAGTTAAGCAAAAATTAAAAGTACACGATAAACTGACTTTAACTCAACTTTCTGCCGGTTTTTTTGTGTCCAATGTAGAAAAGTGATAAAAATGTTTAGAATAATCATAAAAAACGAATCTAAAAATATTTAATCTACATACGAAGATGATCTACAACTCTGCATGCAACCTAAATGCAGACCACAAAATATTGGTCAAATTGATCGGTATCCATATACTTATTTAGATAATTTAAAAAATATCCGCTATATGGGCGAAAGAAAAACCGTAAGTCTAAGAAATAAAATAAAAAAATTATTAAGTATTTGTATTTTTTTAAAGAATGGATAATAAATTGAAAATGGACAGTGAAAAATTTAAAAAAATTGTCGCTACCAACGTAGACGCCCTACCATCTGAATTCTATTGCGAAAGTAAAAGCAGATTAACAACACCATGTAAGCATAAATATTTCAACAAGAGAAGCAACTGTAATCATTTCTGTCATTTGAAAATATCGTAAATTTAAATGGATGTCGGCTGCACAATTTCAACACAGTTACAAAGGCAAGTTCTTCACTGAAATTGCAAGATTCAATTTTGATACATGTAACAATTTATGCTATGCGCAAGGTGATTTTTGTCACACTACATCAAATGAACGAAATCGACCTGTTTCTACCATTTGCTTTCCATCGGTAAATCAAAAGAATACATTGATTTTAACAATCTACTCTTATAACGACTTTGTTGAAGCAGAGAAATATCAAGATGACCTACTTTTGGACCAAAAATAATGAATCCCAGAGAACCGTAGTTTAATTGAAGTAGCTAAGAGGTCTCAGTTTTGACTAACGACGATATAAATATATTGAATTATATTTTTAATGCCGGACTAGATTATGTTTGATATCGGAGTATAAAAAATATTTCGTAAAATAGAATTATTTCTTTTTAACTTGGCATTCATTTGTAATAGCCGAAATTACCTCTGCCGAGTCATGCATCTCATTCATTTCGCCAATAAAGATACGTAGTGCACACAGTATTTTTTAGTTAAATACCAAGTTATGTTATTTTGTCGTTTTTATGAAGTCCTTAATCCACACCAAATAGTATAGGAACATTAAGTTGCAAAAATTGCCATGTGCTTATTTAATGATGATCAAAGATTTTGTATTAAATTTCATTTAATAAAAAAGTACAGCTTTTCCAATTCGACCAGTAGGGTAAAAAAGAGCCAGTATTTCTAACAAACAAATAGGTCGGACTATGCAAAAGACAAAGTAAATTAGTACCTTGAAATCTATTTGGTAAGAACCACACGAAAAAAATTAATTGAATAAAATTTAATAGATTTTGTTGAAATAGGATAACAATTTGACTAAATTTTGGCGTAAGGCACGAGAGGAATATGAGCGCATTATTTATAAGGAACACCGGCCCAAAAATCGACACTGAATATAGACCTATTAGGTTGACTAAACGCCATTCTGTATTGATGATCGATATAGATAATGATTGGCAACAAAATTCAAAATACAAACGTTTAACAGTCATGTGAATCAAATTCTGATCCTTCATAAATGAGCAAATAATCCCACACTAAAGACAACCACAAGCACACACACACACACACACACACACACATATATATATATATATATATATATATATCATTTGTAGAAAAAACAAACATATTTTTTGATGTTATCTATCTTGTGAAAATTTATTGTTTGATAATTCGATCATATTTCACAATTTAATTGTCTGAAACAAATGTACAGTTTGTATCTCATCATTTGTCATAACTAGTAAAATAATTTATAATGTACCAATCTTGGTTGGTAATAAATTTTTTTACCTCCAAATTGACTGTGAAGGGATTTCGCAAATTTAAAGGATTCCGTGTGAAAATGCGAACCACGATTTAATAACTATATTAAAAAGCCGTTTGTGCGAACTTTATCGATCCACTTGTTGTTTGTTCACTATTGTGTTGGGTCTTATGTAATGCGCATTACATATGCAGCCGATTACTCCTTGCACAGGTTAATGCCATATAATTTATTGTATTCTTCAAATACACAAAAAACCTATTACTCGATTTTATATTGATAAATACCTTTATAGTTAATATTGATTTATCGGAGAAATGCATCAAATAAATAATTTTATTTAAACGTAAAACAGCTCACATAAAACATTTCAGAAAAAATGTTTTTTAGATGAAATGTTTAAAAAAAGAAACCTATCAGAGCACAGTTATTCATTTGGCTTCAAATCCACATGGTAGTACCAGTGCACGAATAATTTTGTTTGCTTGCACAGCTCTGGTTAACGTAGATTCATGTAGATCGTTTCCAAATTGTGAAGCATACTACCACCTTTGTCCAAAATGAAAAGTGCTCTGTTAAATATCGCAATTTTTGCAGGACAAAACATTTTTATTTAGTTACATATTTGCAACGCGATTCATAATTAACGCTAAACAAGTTTGTATGTGATAGCATTTTTCATTATTTGGAAGCAGTCTTAATAAATCTACGTTGTGGAGAACTGTGCAAGTAAAAACAATTTTTGTGTGCCCTTGCATCAATATGAGGCTTTCCAAACTCCTATTCTGAAAACTTTGGAAGATCGTATATAAGTTTTCTGTTTAAATATATATATATATATATATATGTGTGTGTGTGTTTATTTAAAGAAAATCAATTCTTTGGTGCATTTGTCTTGTAAATCAAGGTGTAAGAGCGCTACTGTGTAATTTTAACGTATTTAAAAAATTCCTATAGGGTATAAGTATTTTGTGTATACGAAGAAAAATATCCTACAAGTTTAGTCACTAAATGTGTAAAAACATTTAAACGTCAATGTAATGAATTAACGCTCTTTATAACGAAGTTTCATTTGAAACGTAGTTTGAGCGCACAAGATCCTTTTTTACCATTTTAAAATGTAGCTTTATTGCTAGGTCGTGATTAGCCTGGTTTTATTCATTATAAAAAAATTGAATTAATGAAAAATTGAGTTTCTGTCAATTTAATTGTTTGTGGCCAATACAAGTCTAGTGCGTATTTCATTGACATTTGCTATAAATATATTGCCATTTGAAACCAGTGTGTATGATAATAAATTATTCTGGCCGTCCATAGCTAATGGAGTTATCATGTACATGGTGAAAACTATGTTTTTGACAATTTTTACATCAACATGCTGTTAGTTCATTTAATAAATATTTTATATGAGAATACATTTATATATTTTTTCAGTATAAACTTAAAATTGCAGCATGTAGAAAAGACATGTCATTAAAAAATACCGGCTTATTCCTTGTTGGAAACTGTTCAAGAACTGTCCAGTTTTTGCACTGATGGGGTTCCAATCATGGCTCATTTGATTCAGAGTCTAAGGCTTCATCCAATGCACACCTCATTCATATACCACAAGCAGTTAAAAGCCATATGAAAACTTATTTTTGTGGTTAGTCTTTCCTCCAGATGAAACTAATTGACATTATTTAGAACTCATGTTCAAATTAGCCAACCTGTCACAGCATTATCCATTAGACACCATTCCACTAGAAGAAAATATTTTATTTGATCTTTAGTGGTAGGATTTTTACTATACATCTTTGACAGTATCAATTGAGCATTGCATCATTTAGCAATAGACCGTATTTATCAATAACGGGAGCTCTTCAGTTACAGTCCTGAATTTACCGCGGACGAGACTCCAAATGGCATGGTATATGACGTAGATTGGCGAGTATTTTGAAGTAAAGTCGGCTAAGTGAATGGATCCTCGTCCCCAAGACACATTTACCTTGGATTGACCGTTATCCGTTGCAATTTCTGGGCAGTACATAAAGAGTACCCAATACCGACGTAACCGCTGTACTAAGTGAATTTTCTCCGATTCTCCATGCAGTGTATAGATTATACCAACAACATATAGATATAAAAAGGAGATTAAGCATTAAACTTTAATTTTACTCTCTATATATATATATATATATATATATATACTCTATATATATATGTACATATAATAACCAAAAACATGAGTTTAGTTTGATTTAAATTTGCGTTTATTATGCGGCAGGGGAGCACTGTGGATAAGGTTACAATCTCTGAAGCAAATGCACCCTAATCAAACGAACATAGGTTGCGCGGGTGGTGATAACAATTATTATAATCAAGGTTCGTATCCTGTCCGCGGCAAATTCTGGCCAGTACTTGATGAGTTCCCAATAAGGACGAAACCCGTCTACTGGATTAATTTCCTTTTCTACACTATACAATTCTTAGTTTATACTGACATATTTAAGTAATTAATGGGTCAGGTGTTTATATCAAGGCCGTAACCTTGCTTATAATAAATGCACCTTAGTTCTAGTCTCATTTGTGCTAAATTCTGGGAAATACATGAAAAGTTCCACATAAATTAAAAGAAAACCGGTCTACTGGATGCATTACGTTCGTATATATATATATATATATATATATATATATATATATATATATATATGAATAATTAATTTAAATATGAATGCAAGATTTTATTATATGTATGTTGATTTCAAAAAACGACCATTGCATTAGTAGGAAAATGCGTTTGATGCATTAAATCAATTTTCTTCTTTTTAGAATGTAACCAAGTATTTTTCAGAGTTTCCGCGGACTGGATTTTCATCATAGATCACTTCCTCCAGTTTTGACAACTCGTCCATTGCACAATTCTAAATTGTATACCAAATTTTATTTCGGAAACATAAGAAGCGAAAGCCTCCTGGCTTAAATCTGGGCCACAACAATTCTGGAAAATACTTGATGAGTTAACAATAATGAAGAAACTATTCTAGTTACCAGGTACATCTTCTATAATATAAAATGTCTAGTTTATTTCGATACTATATATATGTATAACTCTAACAAAATTCGGCTACAGCTTTTATTTTCGGGACAAATATTATTCAATCCTCACATATTAATAACAATTTTAAGAAAACAAGTAAATGAACGTTAAATCAAGGTAAACACCACACAAATATTATATTGGCTTACTGATGAACAGTTAGCAAATTAAGAAGAGTACTAGAATAAATCAAGGTAAGCGGTCATGCATCAAAATTAATATTTTGTAGCTACGAACTCGTCACAAATTCAGACGGAAATCAGTGATTTGTTCAATGCAGTTTATTCTGTGAATTCGTGCAATTTATTAAAGGCGTTCGAGATGATTTGGAAAAAATTGAAACTTTATGTGCACAAAAGTCAAAGCCCAACATTAACATCGATGTCGTATTCAAAAGATGTTATAAATGAAAGAAATGTAGCTGCCTGTAGTTGTACTGGTTAGACATCCTCCAAAAAAACCGTCAAAGAGAACATTCGTGGAAAATACGGCTTTCAATTTTTCCACTTAAAATTTCACTTCAGCTAATTCATCTGATTCGAAGCGCGTCAACACAGAAATCAACTAGCAGTTTTGTGCAATAAAAGTTAATGAATATACTATCTAGAATTTTTATTAAAATCTACAAATTCCACTTAAAAAAAATTAATCTGAACTTGCAAACTTATAAATAACTATGTCATAAAAGTGCGCAGTCAACCTATCTAGTTATCGACAATCTGTTATTTATTTTGCCTAAAACTTAATACCTTATTCGTTTCAACCGTGAATATTTCATCCACCTTCTACAGACTTTGGTTTTAATAACCGCGTTTTTTAAAGTATTTTGGTAATAATTGTATGTAAAATTTTTTGGCTATAAATCAAAAGCAAGCAAATATTACTACCAGTCTTACCTACTAATTTTTGCTACGAACAAAACACGTATACAAGAGCCAGATGTGTGCGTTTACAATTGCAAACTGCCAAAAGTGCTCGTAAAACACTTAAATTAAATTTTTAGTGTTTCTTGATTACTCGGAAGTCAAATCTCATCATAAATGATTCGCACATAGCAAAATATTGAAATATAATTGAATGCTGTCATACTATAAAAGAGAAAGAGTAACAAAATTTGAGATGCTAGAGATCAGCCATTTTAATTTTGGCAAATGCGGACAGTATACCACAGATAGTAGTTTTGCAATGTTTTCGCGACTGGTTGAAAGATGGGATTATTTATTATTTCAAGTTTCTTCTTTAAGTAAATCTGCATTATTCATCGATCTACAAATTTACATGAATGTGTGCTTTTAATATTTTTTTTCTCCTATTGTCCATTTATTTTGTATTCAATCATGTAAGTTGGTTTCTTTATGCTTATTCCTTTAGTGTTAAAGACGGTTGCTGCCTTTAGCGTATGGTGCATTTGCTCAACAGCCCTGTTAGTCTAGAAGTTATAGGGTGCTGTTTAGGACTGCTTTCTATAAAGGTATTTGCATCACTGATTAACACTGATGAACAATTATATAATTAAGCCATCATTAATTGCGTGGGCAATGATAAAAATTACTTAAATTAAGTTTGCAAACCTGATATAAACACCAATCCTAGTATGTGTACATTTTTCAGTATAAAATAGGCATCCTATAATGTAGAAACGGCAATTCATCCAGTAATTTTGTATTAGGTTTTGCGCATCTGGTAACAAATTAGATCAAATAAAACCAGAAGGACAGACCAAAGACAGCATGAACGGAAAGTATAATCTCGTGCACATTCGTTTCGTGCTCACTGGCGACTCATCAGTAGGAACTGGTATTACGCCATTTACATACTATTTATTTTGGTGAGGAATGTGGGGAAATATGACGATACAATTTCCTACAGTAGTGAAGCTAACTTCATATAAAGTCTTCCACGGTGCGAGTTCAAATATAGCTCACTGTATATTGTATATATATATATATATATATATATATATATATACCGAGTCTGTAAAGGGTACCAACACTATGACTACTGTGTCAGAACTCGATACTAACATTATTTTACCGAAAAGGTACATGGTACTAACACGATGGATTTCAATATATGCTAGAGTTCACCAAATTGTGAAATACAACTATTTTTGAGCACGTGTTACTCCAAAAAATCCATACTCTGCTGTTCACAGACACGGTATATATACTTTATATAGTGAGTTAGCTTTGAAGTCGCATTGTAGAAGACTTTAGATGAAGTTGCTTCGCTACTGCAGGTTTACACATTCCTCACCCAAATATATAGTGGTTAGAGGACGAAATATCGGCTCCTACTGATGAGTCGCTAGTAAGCACGAAACGAATGTGCATGAGATTATACTTTCCGTTCATGCTGCCTTTGGTTTATCCTTCTGGTCACAACTGAACTAATTTGTTACTAGGTTCGCAACACCTAATACATACTTGCATATATATTAGTTCTCCGCAACAAACAGTATTTAACTGTTATATATTGAATTGAATGATGTCATGCTTACCGCGAAATGTGATAACTGATATCGATCAAGGCCAGAGTGTATGGATTTACTGGAGTAACAGGTGTTCAGAAATAGTTGTAATTCTCAATTTCGGTGAACTATAGCATAAATTGATATCCATCATGTTGGTACCATGTACCGACTCGGAAACCATAGTGTTAGTACCATGTACTTTTTCGGTACAATAATGTTGGTATCGGTTACTAACACAATAGCCATAGTGTTAGTATCCTTTACAGACTCGGTATATATATTATATAGTGTGAGTTAGTGTTGAAGTCGCATTGTCGAAGACTTTATATGATGTTAGTTTCACTACTGGAGGTTTACACATTCGTCTAGGGGATTTTACCGTCCTATTATCCCACAAGGGCGTAATATCGGATCCTACATTTCATTCATGCTGACTGGTTTATCCTTCTGGTCACAACTGAACTAATTTGTTATTAGGTTGGCAACACGTAATAAAAAATTTATCCAGTAGACCATTTTGGTCTTTATTAGGAACTCTTCAAGTATTTTACAGTACTTGAGTACGTTTAATTCGAAGTCAATCACTGTAACAACTGAGCCACCCTGCCACATGCTGCACAAAATTATAAAATGTATACTAGCAAATGTTTGTTTCGTTTGGCTTTTCATTTAGAAGGAGGCCCTATGGTATCTCGTTAGATAAAAAGTTTCAATTAGCCATCAACAAGCTGCCATTAACGAACAGACACCAAGATACTATGGGAAGTGGCATTTAATTAAACGTACACATATTATTATAAGAGCATTGATTGCATGGGCGGTGATAACAATTATTTTTTGAGTCACAGTCTGAGGCAGACGTGCTCCAGGTTGGAGCCTTGTCTGTGGCAAATTTTGGACAGTACTTGAATTTTTCCCAGTAAGGTTAAAACCGATCTACTGGATTAAATGCCTTTTCAAAATTATATGATGTTTAGTTTTTACTGACAGATTTATACATAATAAGATTACTATTTATAACAAGCACGCAACCTTCATTTACATAATTATTATAAATGGTTGCACAATCAATTATATATATATATGTATATATATATATATATATATATATATATGTTCAGTTTATTACAACTTCCACAGGTTACGTGGTTTCTGCTCTAAAATGACAGATTGTGAGTTCCTCCTTTGAACTTTAGTCCTAAAGAGGTACCCTATAGGCTACACCTCAATTAAAAGTTAACCAATAAATGACTAAACATAACTGTAAATGATGTACAGCGTGCGGCAGGGAGGCACAGTGGCTACAATCACAGACACTGAAGAAGACTTGCCTAGATTCCAGCCCTGACGGCTGAAAAGTCTTGACAGTATTTGAAGAGTTCCCAATAAGGAAGAAACTGGTCTATTACACAAACTATCTTTTATACATTATATGATGCTAAGTTTATAATAAAAAAATGTAAATAACGTGTTTATATCAAGCTTGCGACTTATTTTTAAATAAATAGAATAATAAATAAATAATAAATAAAATAAATAAAATAATAAATATTTAACCAGTTGCCGTACAGCATAGCAAAACTAACATCAGACACAAGTGTGACTGCTAAATGCATGGTCGCGGTAAATGTGGACAAGTTAATTTAAAGTATAAGATAGTAACATTGAAGTCTGCGTAAATCCTGTCAAACGTCGTCATGCGTCTTTTGCGCTATCCTTCGTAGAAGATCCGTGGCTTACTGATTGTCTTACAAAACAGAAGACTACAATTGAACGGCAAGTGGTGTTGTTTACATGGTTGAACAGGGAGTACGCGACAGAAATGAATATATTCAACATTTTCGTTAGAGACAGAAGCTGCATATACGCTAACCATTTTCGCTAGTTCCGAAGAGAATGTAAATTGAGAGTTGGACAATAAATCTTTCTGTGTCTACATAAATGGAACGTACAATTAAACTGGAAAATTTTAACTGTTTCGTTAGAACGAGACGTGCGGTTAAAAGGACAAATTTTGTTAGTTTAGCGGATGAAATAATTTGCAGCTAAAGTAAAAATTTTCAACAAGTTTAAAAGACATTAAAATTTTGAATAAGAAAAACTATTTGGGCCAATTTCGTGGAAAAGACACAGTTAGATTAAAAAAAAACATTTGCACCAGTCTCGTTAGATATAGAATTTGCGAATTAAATGACCATTTGTGTCTATTCCATAGAAAAATATTGTTATACAAATAAGCATTTTTCTCAAATTGTACAGAAAAATGACTTACGAGTTAACTACCAATTTCAACATGTATCAAGGGAAAGAGAACATTTTCTGAAAATAAATATTCTTGACTGTTTAAATGGCAAGCTATCTTTTGGTGAAAGCAATACTTTGTACCAGTATGATAGGAATGAGTATTCACTGTAAAAATAAGCATATGTCAATAATGTTGAAAATCGAACGCGCAACCAAAGCAAGCAATTACGCTAGCTTTGTTTGAAAGTGAATTTTCGAATAAATTGACCTAGTTAGCCGATTAGGATTTAAATACTCATTTGATCAGTTTGTACGGAAAAGCAACTAGGCTGAAACTAACCATTTTAATATCTTGCGATGATAAGGAACGTAAGATTAAAAAGGCAATTTTTTCTAGTTCTGCTGGCAAGTGATCTGCCGTCTAAAAAAACTTTTTACGAGTTTCTGTAGATAGAGAATGTGTTATTTAAATAAACCTTTGCGTCAGTTTCATTGAAAACGGTAAGTATGATTAAAACAAAAACGTTCACCAGTTTCGTAGGAAAGACGTGTTACGATTTAAATAATCAATCTTACGAATTTGGACGAAAGACTATGTAATGAGTAATTTTGAAATTTTTACTCGTGCAATTAAGCAAGCAGCTTCTCCCAGTTTTGATGGTAAGAGATCTTGCAATTGAAATGACCATTTTCGCTAGCTTTGGTATAAAAATTTGCACTGGTTTACTTTTCCAGAAACATTGCGATTGAAATAACAAATTTCGTAAGTTTCTTTCGCATGTGAACGTGGGATTAAAATAATACCTTTCATTATAAGTCAATATTCTTTCCCAAGGGACTTCATCATTGTCAATCTCCTCAGCCAAGATGGACTTCGGGGCAATCAGAATTTTGCAATTTCGATGTAGAGGGAAATTTCCAATGCTATAATACTTTTTATAATGTGTGTTACAGCATGTTTACGCCTCGTTTGATTGCAAAGCTCGTTTAGTGGTCAGTCACTCGCACTAAATCATTCTCTTTTAAACTTTGATATGAAAATCGATATGCCATTAACAGAATATGATAGAATTTAGGTATTCTGAACTAGTAATTAAAAAGGTAATTTCTTCCCTGGTTTTTAGAAAAACATTATAAAAGCAATAATCCATTTTGTTGAGAGTTCGCAGCATATACAAGCCTTGCCCATCCCAATCTCTAGATGGGTTAACAGATACACATACAAAATTATTTTCATTTATTATTTAGACACGTTTGATGTGTAACTTTTTATTCTAATAACCGAATTCCTCATACAATGTGGCATTCAGAACAAAGCGATTTTTGTGGTTTGTTTGACGAGGAACTTTACAAATTCAAAAGCCCATTTTGCTGTGTATTGCAACATATTTATTTTCGCTTTTCCAAATTGCGAGAAAAGAATCGCGCATGCCGAATAAAAAAACCCTATTTGTATGCAATTTTCTATGTAGAGTTCCCAATCTATTATGATTATTATTCGGAATTTGTAATAAAAATATACGTTTTCAGGTTGTTTGTAGAAAAACATAACTAACGTAGCAGCAGGTACGCCAGGTGTTTTAAAGCCTAGCTAGTCCACATCGCTAGATGGGTCATGGGTTGCGCATTTCAAATTAAATAAACATAATTTCAGTAAAGTTTTACATGCGGCTCCAGTTTCAATTAACTGTATACGCATAGTAACTGACGCACGGTACTCCAGATTAACAAAACATTTACTCCAGATAGTTTGTGGGGAAAAACACCAACGCAATTCACGAGATTATTTGCAGAAGATTGAGGGGTTGCTTAAACCACTCGTTGGATGGGTTATCAAAAGCGCATGCCAGAAAAAAACTTTTCTTGAGCAAGGTAATATACGGAGCTCCTGAATAGAACACTTGATTTGATGTAGTTTGATGTAATCCAGTCTTTTAACTCAAACGGCAAATTTTCCTGTTTGTATTGGAGAGGAAATATATGAATGCAAAAACCCATTTTGCCAGAACTTCTTATACCAGTCGCCAGATTGGATATCATGAGGGCATGCCATATAAAATATTTCTTTTGATTAATGTTATATATTAAGCTTTTGAAGAGAAAAGTTATTTCAACATACATTGCTGTAATCCAATCTCGTCTTAAAAAATATTTTTTAGTTTGTTTGGAAAAGAACATAATCACTGAAATAACGAATTTTGCCGGACATTTTTTTGCATATGAAGGGGCTACTTAGTCTAAGCTCTAGATGGGTTATCATGAACGCATGCTAAATTAAATACTCTTCTAGAGCAATGTCTTATATGAAGTCCGTGAATAAAAATCTGATTCGGCGTATTTAGCAGTAATTGAAATTCGAGTCTAAAAATGTATTTTTCTTGTTTGTTTGGAGAAGAAAACTATCAATGCATTTTACCAGGCGTTTTGCAGCATGACTAAGTGTTGCTTTGAGCAATCGCTAAATGGATTATTATGAGTGCATGCGAATTATAGTATTTTTCTTGACCAGCGACCTATATAAAATAGAATAGAATAACTGGTTCCATTCACATTGCTTTAGTCCAGTCTGGTATATAAAAAATCATTTTTCCAGTTTGTTTGAAGAGAAACATAATAATTTCAATGATTTATTTTGCAAGACGTTTGGTAGCATCTCTATTGGTTTACTATAATCAAGGTTGCCAACTTGATATAAAAACCGCACCCATTAATTACATAAATTTGTCAATATAAACAAAGAATTGTATAGGGTAGAAAAGGCAATTCATCCAGTAGGCCGGTTTCGTCGTTATTGATAACTCATCGCGTACTGGCCAGATTTTGCCGCCGACAGGGCTCGAACCTGAGCACGTTTACTTTGGAATCTTGGTGCTCTAACCACTGAGCCACCCTGCCGCACACTACACACAATTTTCACTCATGTACTAACTAAAGTAACTCGGTAATTGCTTTAAATTTTAGATGGAGCTCATGTGGCATCCATCTAGACCCAAAGTTCCAACTAACCATCCCTAATCTGTCATTGAATGGGTCAGATGTTTATATCAAGTTCGCAACCTTGATTATAGTAAATGTTAACACCGCCCGCGCAACCAATGTTCGTTGAATATCTATTGGTTTTTTAAACCAAAGAGCACCTGCCTAATAAAATACTTCTCTTGATCAATGCTTTATATGGAGTTCCTTAATAGAATAATTGATTCGACGTACCCTTCTGTACTTCAAACGCGTAGCTAAACTAGTCATTTATCCTGTTCCTTTAGATGAGAAAATTATCAATACAGTAACTCATTTCGTCAGGCATTCTGCCGCATGAATAAGTGCTTAAAACAGTTGCTAGATAGGTTAGAATGAGCACCTGTCAAAATTGTTCCTTGCTTGAGCAATATTTTATATGGAGACTTCGAATAGAATAACTGACACGATATACTTCGCTGTAATCCAAACTCGTAGCTAAAAAGTCATCTTTCCTAAGTGTTTCTAGTGTTACATCACCAATGCATCAGCGCATTCCGCCAAGCATTTTGCGGCACGTAGAAGCGTTGCCTATACAAGTCGCTAGCTGGGTTATCATGAACACTTGCCAAGTAAATTAATTTCCTTCGACCATATTTTATATGCAGCTTCTGAATAGAATAATTGATTCTTCATATCTCGTAGTAATCCAAACGAGTGTCTAAAAAAACTACTTTCCTGTTTGCTTGGACATGATGAACGGCAATGCGAGAACGCATTTGACTATGACTTTCGCAGCTTATTTAAGGCTTGGTTATCCCTGTTGCTAGATTGGATAACATTAGTCCATATCAAATAGAATAATTATCTTGAGCTATGCATTATATGCATATCTTGAATAGAAGAACTAATTCGACTTACGTTGCTTTAGACCAATCTCGTATCTCAAACGGTTACTTTTCCTATTTAGCTAATGTTTTGTTGCGGACAACTAATATATATATATATATATATATATATATATATATATATATATATATATTATATACTGACGTAATTACAATGAAAGCGATGACACACCGCATGACGCTACGCAAAAGTAGTGGTCTAAATTGCGCAAAACAATGACTGACATAACGCAGAGGGAATTGGTTAGGACAAATGTACAGTTGGGATTGGATGAACGAGTATACTAACGAATCCATAATAATGGCTGTAGATATTGGTAGAAATATGATTTATTAATAAATGTTTTTCCATGTAATAAAGTTTGTGTTTTAATATTTTAAAGAATGGTGAAACTGGTAACGATCAATTAATTAATATATATATATATATATATATATATATATATATATATATATATATATATATATATATATATTCAATTGTGTATTATGTGTTGCGCAACTAGTAACAAATTAGTTCAAAATGACCAGAAGAATAAATCAAAGACAGCATGAACGGAACATATAATCACATGTATACATTCGTTTCGTGCTTACTGGCAACTCATCAGTAAGAGCCGAAACTGCGACCTATACCCAGTTTATATTTGGGTGAGGAACGTGTATTGTCCAATTTTCCCACATTCCTCACAAAAATATGTCGTTGGTATAGTTCAAAATGACCAGAAGAATAAATCAAAGACAGCATGAACGGAACATATAATCACATGTATACATTCGTTTCGTGCTTACTGGCAACTCATCAGTAAGAGCCGAAACTGCGACCTATATCCAGTTTATATTTGGGTGAGGAACGTGTACTGTCCAATTTTCCCATATTCCTCACAAAAATATGTCGTTGGTATAGTTCAATATGACCAGAAGAATAAACCAAAGACAGCATGAACGGAACGTATAATCTCATGTGCACATTCGTTTCGTGCTTACTGGCAACTCATCAGTAAGAGCCGAAACTGCGACCTGTACCCAGTTTATATTTGGGTGAGGAACGTGTATTGTCCAATTTTCCCACATTCCTCACAAAAATATGTCGTTGGTATAGTTCAAAATGACCAGAAGAATTAATCAAAGACAACATGAACGGAACATATAATCACATGTATACATTCGTTTCGTGCTTACTGGCAACTCATCAGTAAGAGCCGAAACTGCGACCTATATCCAGTTTATATTTGGGTGAGGAACGTGTATTGTCCAATTTTCCCACATTCCTCACAAGAATATGTCGTTGGTATAGGGCGCAGTGCCGGTTTCTACAGACGAGTCGACAGTAAGCACGAAGCGAATGTGCACATAAGATTATACGTTTCGTTCATGCTGTCTTTGATTTTTACTTCTGGTCATAGTTGAACTATTTTTTCCTATTTGTTTGGAGAGGCACGTTATAAATGCAATAACACAATTGGCGAGGTGATTTCCAGCCTATAAATTGGTTACTGAAACCAGTCGTCAAATGGGTTACATCGAGCGCCCGCCAAATAAAGTACTTTTCTTGATTAAAGTTTTATGAGGAGGTCTTGAATTGAATAATTGAGTCGATGCTACTTTGGGTAATTCAAGCGCGTATCTAAAATAACCATTTTTCCGGATTGTTTAGTGAAAAAATTATTAGTGCAATAATGCATTTAGTAGGATTTTTGCACAATATTTAAGACTTGTTTGTGCCTCTCTCACGATGAGATATCAGTCAGTATTGATAATTGAATACTTTCATTTGTGAGTAATGTTTTGTATATAATTCCTGATCTATTGACCAATTTTGAAATACTCTGTAGCATTCGGAGTTCCTAAATTAAGAAGTTACTTTTTCAGGTCCTTTAGAGTAATGTTTCCAATTTAATAGCGCATTTTTTGTGTTTTTAGCATATACATGTCTTGTTTCTCCCTATCGCCAGATAGTTTTTCAGCAGAGCATGCTAAATTATACGTTTTATATTCAGAATAATATTTTATGTAGATAAAATTACTAAATAGATTGATCTCGACATACATTGTGCGATTCTCAGCATGTATGTGAGCATGTCATTTTTTCAATTAATATGTAGAAGACAATTGACAATTCTAAACTCAATTTTGAAAGGCGTTTAGCAGAAACCTTGTAACGTGCTTGTCCGTTTCACAAGACTGTTTATCATCCGCGCGTGCCAAATTAAATAAACTTATTTGTGCTTTTTGTTCTATATGCAATGCTTAATTACATAAACCGATTACGATATACACGGTGGTATTCGGAAATAGTATTTCAACTACCATTTACTTCAGGTTCTTTAGAGAGCAACATTGACAATGTTACAACCTGTTCACCAGAAGTTTTGCAGCACGCCTATGACTCAATTTTTCACATCCTTAAATAGATTATGAGTCGCGCATTACAAAACAAATTATCTTTTTCTAGGTAATGTTTTATATGCAAAATTGCATTCTAACAACGGATTTCAACAGATTGTGCTGCATTCTGAACTTTTGTTTGGAGAGGAATATTACAAATTCTATATTCCCTTTCGCGAGGTGTTTCGCAGCATATTGAAGCCTTGCTTAGTCCCATCGCTATATGGTATATCAGGTTCGCCTGCCTAATTGTTTAATCGTATTTTTGAGTAATGCTCAATATGGAACTTTTGATTCCATTAAATGATTTCGACATACACTGTTGCATTCAGAGATTGAAAATAAGTTTTATATATCCGAGGTTGTTCAAAGAAGAGCACCATCAAATCTTTGATATATGTTACTAGGTGCTTCGCAGCATATTGATGCCTTGCTAATGCCCATCACTAGATAGTTTATCAGGCGCACACGCCAAGTTATTTAATATGATTTGTGAGTAATTATTTATATAGAACACTTTATTCCATTAACTGATTTCGACATACACTGTGGGATTTTAAAATTTTATTTAAAATATATTGTTCTTGGCGTGTTCGAGGAGCACCATTAATTATTTAATCCATTTCGCTAGGTTTTTTGCAGAATATTTAATGTTTAATTGCTACAATACTATATGGGTTGGGAGACGCGATTGTCAAATTATGCAATATTATTTGTGACTAATATTTCACGCAGAACTCCCTATTTCATCAACCGATTTATACATACTCTATGGCATTTGAAACTTGTAAAAAAACTATTTTCATCCAATGTATTTGGAGAGGAAATTTACTCGTGGAAACATCCATTTCGCAGTGTTTTGCAGCATATTTAAGCCTTGTTTGTCCACATCGATAGTTTTGTTTAGAATCGCGAATGACAAATTAATCAATATTTTGTAATGCTGTTTATTAAACTCTTGATTCTATTGGACAAATTCAACATAATTTGCGGCATTCAGAACATGGAGCTAATTACGTGATTGCTTTAATCAAGGTTACGATCTTGATTTAAACACTTGGTCCATTTTGTACATACATTTTTCAGTATAAACCAAGAATTTTATAGTGTAGAAATGACAATTAATTCAGAAGACCGGTTTCATCCATATTTGAAACTCATTAATTATTGTTCAGAATTTGCTAATGCTTAGTTGATTCTGTCAAATTCATATACATAATAGGTGAGGTGTTTGTATCAAGATCACAACCTTGAAGTAACCACCAATCCCATTTTATTTAACCATTCGTCGAACAACAAAGATAAGTTACCGTCAGTCACACGTAATGACGTGTTTCGACGTTCCATGATTATCATCAGAGTACGACGGCAAACTGATAAGCGAGGATCAAACCGCAATGCATATATATGACACGCAAAATTGAATATACGGCTATCATCTCTGGTAGTCTCGCGTACGGTGTACTTGACTGTAAATGTCTGCTGTGCAGTTTATATGCAATCAAGAACCTTAACGTTTTTATTTAAAGAATTTTTACCGCCACCCGCGCAATCAATGATTGTTTAATCTTTAAATCTTTATTTTCCTCATGGCTAGTTAGGTCATTAGTCGCGCATTCCAAAGCAAAACATCTGAATTGTGCAAAGTTTGTGTAAATCTTGATTATGTTAACTGATTTCAACGGACTACATAGGTTTTTGAATTTATCATTAAAAATCAATATTTCCAGGTTGTTGAAAAAGCAACATCACTGAAGCTATACTCTATTTCGGCTGGAGTTTTGCAGTATTTTAATTAAAATAGTCAAAATTTGCAGCTTGTTTGGGGATGCAAAACTATCATTTGAATTCATCAATTCGCAAATTCTTTTGCAATAGGCTTAAGCGTTGCATATTTTCATCGCTAAACAGGATAAACGGCGAGCCTGTTTCAAAGAATCCTTTTGTGAACTATATTTGGGTAAATCGCTTATGTTAAATAACTAATTTTGACATTTTCCAATTCCATACGGAATTTGTTTCTCCGTCTTTTTTCCAGGTTCTCTGACCAATAATATTCAAATTGAAATAATCCTGTTTGCCATTTCATTTTCATGAGATAAAAGTCTCAATAACCTCAATGCCGAAAGGGTTAATAAGCGAGCTTACTTGTGATTAAATCCGTTTTGGCAGAAATATTTAAATACACCAACGGATTACGTCACTTTCGGTAGCATTCAGCACTATCAACCACAATAAGTCATATTTTCAAATTTTGTTGAGACAAACAATACCACTAAAATAACTGTTTTTGCCAATTATTAGACGAATTTTAGGTTTAATTACCTCTATCGCTAAGTGGAATAACCGGTGGACACACGATCAAAAGCAGATTTTTCGGGAAATACTTCATGTAGAACCCTTCAATACAACAACCGATTTCGATAGATTCATTAGCATACGATGCTATTAATTGAAATAGTTGGTGCATCAAAGTGATTTAAATATCCATTTTTGCAGGTTGTTTTTGAAAAAGTCGCAAGCCTGGCTTGCTTCATTATGCAGGTGGCTATAAACAGAAATATAGTTTTATAACTTAATTTTGCGATTAACGTTTGTAAAGGAAAATATTATTGCAATAGCCATTTTTGACAGTTTTAGTGGGAAAAGGAAACTTTAATTAGATCAGTCATTTTTGCGAGTTTATTTATAGAATGGCATTTTTACTGCAATATTCATTTTTGTTAAAGGCTGTTTTAATGTACTTAAGTCTTGCTAAATTCAGTGGCCAGACGGGCTAATATCAGAGTATGCGAAAAAGACATTTTTCGGATTAAAGTGAAAAATTTGTGCGCGTTTCATCGGCATATGATCTTTCAAATAAAATATAACTACCGAATATTTTACGAATTAGACGAACAACGGTTGCGTGGGCGATGATAACAATTACTTTAATCAAGGTTGCGATCTTGATATGATCGCCTGGACCATTATGTACATACATTTTTCAGTATAAACTAAGTAGTTTATAGTGTAGAAAAGGCAATTCATACTGTAGAATGGTTTCCTTCTTATTGGGAACTCATCACGTACCGTCCAGCATTTGCCGCGGACAGGGCTCGTTATTTTCGTTTGCTTTTAATTAAAATATCGTTTTTCACAGAGTGACTTGGAAAGAGAACTTGCTATTGCTACACATATTACCGGTTTCGATCGCAAATAACTTACGATTGCTGTATTCACTTTCTCCAGTTTCATTGATGTTAATTTACAATTAAAACAGCAATTTAGCCGATCTTTCCCTGCTAGAAGGATAGAAAATTCATCTAGCGTTTCACCAGCCCTAGTGATTGTCATGGAAGGACGAAACGCGTCAGTAAGTGTGACTGACGTTAGTTCTTGCTATGTTGTTTGACGACAGATTAAATAAAATAGGAATGGTGTTTACTTGAAGCTCGCAAACTTCATTTAAAGAATTGTTAACAATACACGCGCAAACATGAATTGTTTAATTGTATTACCTAATGTATATGGCGAAAGCTACAACAATTTAACGTTAGTGACTGAATAAAAATTGTGCAACCGACATTTCCAGTCAAATACAATGTATGCGAGACTACTAGAGGTAAGAGCCGCATATCTTATTTTACTTTCCATATATATATATATATATATATATATATATATATATATATATATATATATATATATATATATATGGATTGCTGTTTGATCCTCGCTAGTCAGTTTGCCGTCGTACTCTGAATGATTATCATGAAAGGTCGAATAGCATCAGTGCGTGTGACTGACAGCAGTTTTGCTGCGATTCGACGTCTGATTAAATACAATGTTAATGGTTTTTACTTCAAGCTCGCAAAATTGATTTAAAGAATTTTACATAAAAATTGTTTCAAGTTGAATTTTAAGAGAAGTTGAAATTGAAATAAACCCTTTCGCAATTTTCGTGCGAAGTAACCACTTTAGCCCGTTTTTTGGCAAAATAGACGACAGCGAGGAATAGATGAAAAAATCACTGACACATTTCGAATGCAATAAATATATTCATTATAATGGTGTAAAGGAACGTGGGATTCCATCAAGCATTTTATGAAATACGTTAAAAGACACAATAAAATTTTCTTGAAAAAATAAAATTTCTGGTTAAAATAACCATTTCAAACGGTAAAGACAAAAACACAGGATGTGATTTTATTGATCATATTCGCTATTTGTCTTAGGAAGGGTAAAATTAGTAGCAACAATGATGTTAGTTTCTCTGAAGAAGAAACGAGCATCTCAATAGCTATTTCGCCAGTTCCGTTGGTAATTAGACTCTTGCCTAAAACTTCATTTACACCCAGTACTATGGTCGGGGAAATGGAGATAAATTAACCTCTTTAGTCTATTTTGATTAAAAGGCGTAAGGCGATTGAACTAATCATATTCATGTACAATTGAAAACGAACTTGTGATTCAGAAAACATTTCGGCACATTAGTTAAAGGGTACAACAAGGAACGAAGTAATTAAATTTACAATTTTCCTGAAACGGAAAATTTTGGTTAAAATTGAAATTGTGCTAATTGAGATAAAAACAGATAATACGATTATGCGAATCACTATTCAGCATTGGCGCCCGAAAGTAAACTTGCGATTGAGGCAACAATTTTGCCAGTAAAGATGAAGGAGACAATGAGCAAGAATATCAGAAATTGTCACCAAGCACGAAACCGTTCTCCTGGTTGAATTTCATTTTCAACATTATACAATGCGTAGTTTATGCTGACAAATGTGTGTAGAATGGAACTGATGTTTAAATCAGGATTGAAAACTTGATTTAAATAATTATCACCGCCAGTGCGACTAGTGTTCGTTTAATGATATAAATTTTCAATTTAAAACCACTTTCCCAAGTAGCGTGATGTCTGTTCCATAATGACAGTTAGGTGTAGTTAATCGGAACTTTAGGTCTAAAGAGATAAATACAGGCTCCACGTGAAGGACAGGCTGGCCAAGAAACTTTGGTTAGTATATAACTGAAAATTGTGTTTATCTTGCGGTAGGGTGGCTCATTGATTAGAGCAACTGATTCTGTGGGTGACGTGTCCAGGTGCGAGTCCTGTCCGCGGCAAATTCTGAGCTGTGTGACGAGTTCCCAATAAGGACGAAGCACGTCTATTGAATGAATTACCTTTACTATACTCTACAATGTTTAGTTTATACTGACAAATGTATGTATATAATGAGATTGGTGTTTAAACCAAGATAACAACCTTGATGTAACTAATTTCTATCAAGGCCCGCGCAACAAGTAATCGTTTAATCAATAAACTAGTTATTAAAAACAAAAAATGTTCGCATGGAATTTTGCAAGCTAACCAATATTAAATATAACTAACCCGCAGATATGCTCTAAAATGATTTAGCTAGTGGTATTGCGAAGAATTTTGGGTCGACTCATTTAAGTGTACCGTGATAAATACCTCCATCTGAAATAGATGCTGCTCTTAATAAATCACTCGTCTTTCATAACTTTGTTTAGGCTATTAGTTTTCGTTAGCATTACTTATTTATTAATACTATACGTGCTACTTGATTTATTCCTTTTCTTATGTTTCTATGGTAGTGAAGCATCAGTTATTGACGACTGCCGTACTGCTGTGTGATTATGATGACACACATCGGCTGCCAGTGTCTGTTTGTTTAGGAACAATAAAATTTATCGTTGCTAGGCTAAGTAAAATACGTGAAAGTTTCACCTTTTTTTTCTACACATCATCGTTGTAGAATTCTAGTTGGAAACATAGATTTCTACTTACGTTTAGATGTTTACGGCAATTGCAAAGGGAAAACTACGGAAATTCTGACAAAATTAATATAACAGTTTGAACAGAATAAAACTAAATACGCATGTTCCGGCAGCAACAAATTTCGTTTCAAAAGAAACTTAACTAATTTTACGCAACTAATATTTTTCGTAACTCACACAAACGCGTCCTATTTTGTCAGGCCATTCGCGCAACAAAGCTAATCTATCGTGTCGCCACTAGATCACAATAAAAATTGACTTACTAGGATAAAATCGGCAAACTTGATTTTAGCAACTGCAGTCACCACTCAAGCAATCATTCAATGCTAAATAAAATAATTTAAATAGCGGCAAATGATGTAAATAAATTAACTAGTGACAACAAAGAAATATGTTGGCCCACGTTCCATTCAAAAGCAATTTATGCAGGACTACAAGATGCGAAAGCAGAATTTTTGATTTTCCATACTTTATGTGTACAATGCGGCTTGAACTTCGAGACAGTTTGCTGTCGTGCTATAGTGATGGGACCATGAAAAGTCCAAAGGCATCAGTGCGTGCGATTGGTTAAGGATAAAACAAAGGCATTTCATGTGCAAATGCGTTTCGTGCTTACTAGTGACTCATCAGTGGGAGGGACAGTTGGAAGGTACGATCTCCTATACGAATATGTATTCAAGCAGTAACTCAAAACAGTATTCAACAATGCGACTTCGAAGCCAAATCACTATATATAATATATATACTGGGCCTGTTGAGGGTAACAACACCGGTTTTCAAAATGCTGAGTTAGTACATGGTACCAACAAAATGAAGTTTGAACAACGATAGGTATATCGCAGTCTTACTAGACCTTAGTGGTGCATTTAACACGGTGGATCGCAATGGTCTATTTGATACTCTGTCAAAAATGTGTGTGCTCACCAAATTTGTAAATATAATATGCACTATCTATGAAAACACTTATGGTCGTGTTAGGATCTACAACTAATCAACGCACACCATTATTACCATCAAAGGTGTTCGTCAACGCTGTCCACTTTCCCGTGAAATTTCGTAATAGATTCGATTATAAACAACACTTCCACACGTCCAGGATCCAGGTGTTGAAGACCTCCCGGACGGCAGATTAGTCGATCACGACTTAGCAGAAGATATTGTATTATTATTCCTCAATCAAAATTCTACTAAGGCCATCTTGAATAGATTACTAGACGTTCCATCTTTTGGTATAAAGTTCGCACTCACTAAATGTAAGATCCTTTTACAGGATCACCCAGCACTCACTACAACTCCGCGAATGCAGAATGAAGATCCTGGCATAGTTATACATAACTTAGCAGCTATATCAATAACTCAGGAAATGTGTGACAAATTTAGTACGAGAATCGCGAAATATAGAGTAGCTTTCTCGAACCGTCGCCATTTACGAACGCAAGAATTTCGTAGAGGCTCTGACCTTATTAACTAATGAACCCCAGAGACACCAAGTCTGTATCAGTCTTAGTTTGTCAATAGGAGTCTGAAGGATTATTTTTCCTTCCAAATCTCTTAAGTTCATACCTGCGACTCCCAGTACCAAGCTATCAGTGTCCTCAAGCCTAAGATTAGCATCCATGTTAAGCAGAAATATATATAGATAGTTGATCAGGTAACAGGCGGAGGACTGCGAACCTTTTACACACTACCAAACACTGAATATTTGAACTGGAATGAGGTTTGACACGAAAAACAGAATAATTCAATTCCTTGTTCCCAGACGATCTCATCATTTCCAGCCACACAAAAGTCGAGTGACTAATGTTTCACTGCCATATAACCATAAGGAGTGAAAAAAAAGTATATAAGTGAATTTAGATAAATTATTATTGAGATTTACGAGAGAGGGAGAGGGGTAGAGAGAGAAGGAAAACCTTGCTACTATGAGTAAATTTATCAGGATAACTCACAGAAATGAGGCAAACTAAACCTCTCCACAACACCATTATGGCCAAGTTAGCATTCGGGCAAGGCGACATCAGCAACACAGCTTCCTTGCGGATTTCACCGTATCACGTCATAAACAAACCGAACCTCGCAGCTAACTTTGCCCTACTAAGAAAGAAAGTTACGAAGATGATTCTACTATACATCTGCAACAAGATCGCCACTGAGCTCGATTCGCTGCCATATCGCTAAGGGTTTCTAACCAAGAACTGTGATGTGAACGAGGACCCCATCCCGGCAGACGAGTGGATCCTATACTACCCAATTTGGATGTAAGTGACTTTAATTGTTTCGGCCATGTCAAAATCTGCCCACCTTGTTTCTTACGCCAATTTGGTGCTGGATGAGAGAAAAGAGCTCTATTGGGCAATCGGAATGAGGGCATACGCAAAACGTGACCGAGCCAACGAAGTTGATGGAGCCTTATTTGATATTCTAAAGACGAGCACTTATTGTCAGATCCAAAAATAATCTACGGATGTCAACGTTAGTTATTCGTTGTTGGTAACCAACATGTGCTATACTTCTCAAACAACGATGATCGAATGCCTGTAAGCGTCTCAGATCATTAACTCTAAGAGGCCAAGTTTCACTAGCGTATAGTAAGACTGCGCGTACAGATGCATTGTAAACACGACCTTTAAGGCAAAGTGAAATATTCGCGTTTCTCCATAAATGACGAAGGTTCGAGAAAGCTACTCTAGCTTTCGCGATCCGTATTCTCACCTCGTCGGACATATTGCCTACGTTATTGATAGAGCTCCCAAGATATGTAAACCTGTCGACTATGTCAAGATCTTCATTCTGCAGTCGCAACGTTGGAGTGAGTGGTGGGTGATCCTGTAACAGTATCTTACATTTAGAGGGTGCGAATTTCATACCGAAAGACGAAACAACGTTTGCTAATCTATTTAAGGTGGTCTGGGCAGCATGCTGATTGTCGAATAATAGTACGATATCGTCCGCATAGTCAAGATCGACTAGTTTATCTCCCGGGAGAACTTCAACTCCAGCGTCCTGAATGTGTGAGAGAGTGTTGTTCATAATAGCATCGATTACAAAATTAAACAAAAATGGGGAAAGTGGACAACCTTGACGAACATCACTGCTGGTTGTAAAGTTATGCGTTAATTCGTTGTAAACCTTAACGCGACCAGAAGTATTTGTGTAGAGAGCTCGTATAATATTAACAAATTTAGTGGGCACACCGCTTTTCGACAAGATATGGAATAAAACATTGCGATCCACCGAATCAAATGCACCCTTGAAGTCTAGAAAGACGACTATTGTGGGACGGTGATATAAATGTCTCTGTTCGAGAACTTGCCTTAACGTAAAAATATTATCTATACAACCTCGTCCTGCGCGGAATCCGGCCTGTTCTTCTCTTGTTTGTGATTCACGTGAAGCGCTAAGACGACGTAGGATAATCGAAGCAAATAACCTTGATACGACCGGAGTCAAACTTATACCACGATGGTTATCGCACGAATTACGATTGCCTTTTTTGAAGATGGGAATGATGGTCGACTCATTCCAGTCAAGTGGTACGGTTTCCTCATTCCATATAGTATGAAAAAGTTTGGTCAACGCTCCTGAAATTATATCGCCACCATCCTTAAACAATCCCGGAAGCAGATCATCGGGGCCGGCGGCTTTGCGGCGCTTAAGAGATAGGATTGCATCGCGTACTTCTAACTCGGATGGTTCTTCGGGACTAACATTCCACACTGTTGATGCAGACATGCCTTCGGGAAGCGGAACTGACGCGGGTGGCCAAGAAAATTGATCTCTAAAGTGTTCAGCCCACCTGTCAAGACGACTTAATTTATCGGTTATTAATTCGTTGTTACTATCATTTATAGTTTCGCTAACTTTTAACTTTCTCGGTCCTGTTGTGCGTATAAGTTGGAACAAACAGCGACTGTTACCTGACGCAAAAGCTACTTCCATTTCTTCAGCCTTTCTGCTCCAAAAGTTTTCGAGATCGCCGTTTAGACTGCGCTTAAGTTGGCGTCTTATATTGCGACGGGTATTATTATGAGTCGAGCCAGGTGGAATTTGGCGCCTTATTTCGAGTATCTCCATAGATTTTACAGAGAGCCAGTGATTATTTCTACGGGGGCCTGCTATGCCACATACCGTATTACCTGCACTGTGCATAGTGGAACTTATCTTGGACCAAAGTATATTCGGATTTTCGCTATTCAGACCAGTTAGATTAGCCTTAAGAATATTTTCATAGTTTTGTCGGATGGACGGTTGTTCGAGTTTGCCTACATCAATTTTGGGTTTATTATTAATTATTTTCCCGGAAAATTTTAGATCAAATCTACAACGGATAAGTGCATGGTCCGAGTCGACATAAGTGTTCCAAAAAGAGCGACAATCCTGGATGCAACCACGCCATCTATAACTAATTGCTACATGATCTATTTGAGTCCACCGTTGTCCGGGTGCTGGAGGACGCCATGTAGCACAACGTTTAACACTACGTCTGAAATTTGTACTACTTAAATATAGTCTATGTTCAGCGCAGCTATCCAAAAGCCGTTCACCATTATCATTGCGAGTCGAGCTCAGAGTGTATCTTCCACCTAAATGAAATTCTGTGTTGCTTAAGCGACCAACTTGAGCATTCATGTCACCCATAACCAGGACTATATCCGAACTTCGTGCTTTACTTAGTAAGGAGCTTAATTCGGAGTAAAAAGCGTCCTTGCTTTCTTCTGTGCTGCAATCGGTAGGAGCATATGCAGATACAACGAAGAGGCAACGATGATAACGGTTTTTGCTTTGATTTTAGTAGATGTATTTAAACGTGCCGCACACAATCGACTATTTAAAGGGATCCATTCAATTAAGCAAGCTTCAGCTCGCGCGCTAAGGGCAATACCAACGCCCCATTTACCGGCTTGAGAGGACTCTGTGGAACCAGATGTTCAAAGCCAATAACGCGTAGATAGGGATGGTGCAACTAATTCTGTAATACAGGTAGGATCCTGTATTCTGGTTTCAGATACGCAACATATGTCGATTTCTAATTTATCCAACGTACGAGCAAGAGATTCTTGCTGTCGAAGTTGTTTTAATGTGCGCACATTAAATGCGCCTACGTTAAAACCTAACTTAGGTTTAATGAATGATCGTCTACAAGAACCATTTTCGATATTTGGCAACCTAGTATTGGGCTCAGTGTTATGATCTAAACCAACCATATTTATAATATCTAAAAGAGAGTTATTGTAAGATTGAGAATAAGAAGAGGAAGGAAAGGACGCAGAATCGAATATAGAGTTGGAGTTGCCTGCAGTAGCCTGTTTTCGCTTATCCACCCTGCACGGCTCAGCAGATAAGGCGACCCTTTTTATACTGCGCGACGGCCGATGCAGTATGTAATTATTGTAAGTTGTACTTGTCATGGTTATATGTGGACTGTAAAAAAACACTAGGTCGCCCATTCCTAGTGATGGTTTTTATTCTGAGTTTTCCTTCTCCTAGATAGTCTGCCAACCAAAGCTGATGAGCACTATCTGCCCAGATGCCAGTGGCCAGAGTTTCCTTCAGCAGCCGAAACTTGCCCCTCACGTCTGGAACGCTTGCTCTCATTCCGTCACTACACATTTAACAAAAAGTTACAGTGCAGTTAGACCAAACTCGAGGCTTCACATGAAACGGGATGATGGCTGTCCCTTTAAGGCCCGGCAAGGTTCATGTTACCAATCCCGAGACGATCTAAATATGCACAAATTAGAACGGAAACTCGCTTTGGCAGTAATATATTGAAGATTAAAAAATATTTGAACTGGAATGAGGTTTGACACGAAAAACAGAAAAATTAAAGTCCTTGTTCCCAGACGATCTAAATATGCACAAATTAGAACGGAAACTCGCTTTGACAGTAATATATTGAAGATGAAAAAATGGTAAGATTGATATGAGTAAGAAGATGGCCGCTAAACGTCATCAGAGAAGATCACGCACGTCAGGCACAAAATACAAGAAAAAAATTACAATACATCTGTACGCGCAGCTTTGTTGTACGCTTGTGAGACTTGGCTCCTTAGAGTTAATGATTTTAGACTTTTACAGACATTCGACCATCGTTGTTTGGAAGGCTTAGCACATGTAGGTTAAGAAAACACATAACAAAGGCTGACACCCGTAGGTGTATTTTTGGATAGGCCACCAAGTGCTCCTCGTTGGAGAAACAAATAAGGTTCCATCAACTACTTGGGCTCAGTCTCGTTTCTCGTATGCCATCAAGTCGATTACTCAGTAAAACAATGTTCTCTCATCAAGCGCTAGATTGGCGTAAGAAACAAGGTGGGCAGATTTTGACATGGTATAAACAGTTGTTGCATAAGACCCACTCGTCTGCAGGATGGGGTAGGCGTGCGCATCAAAGTTCCTGGTCAGAAACCCTGCGCGATATGGCATCGAGTCGAGCTCAGTGGCGATCGTGGTGCAGATCTCTAGAAGATTCATCTTATTTTCATTTCTTAGTAGGGCAGGGTAAGCCGCGAGGTTTCCCATTCTTTATGACGTGATAAAGTCGAAACCGCAAGGAAGCTGTATTGCTGAAGTAGCCTATCCTTAAATCTGACTTTGTAATGATGGTGTTGTGTAGTGGTTTAGTTTGCCTCAATTCTTGTGTTATCTAAACAAATATACTTATATTAATTTCGGTATTCTCTCCGATAAATCATACAGATAATTTTTGTGCCTAAATTGTTAGTTTCGTTGTTATTTAAATAATTTTCCCGTTTTCGTGTTTCTCTTCTTATTGTGTGGCAGTGAAACATTAGTTACTATTGGCTTTTGTATTGCCGTGCAAGATGATATTGGTTTCAAGATATGCTAAATTTTACCAAAATTGAGAGTTACGACAACTTCTGAACAGCTTTTACTCCAGTAAACCCATACACACTAGAATTGATTAATATCAGCTACTACATTTCGCGAAATGCCTGACATCATTCAACAAAATAATTGATAGTTATATATTGTTCGTTGCGGAGAACCAATAAATATCCAATACTGTGTCAAGTATTACGTACCCGAAGGATAAACCAAAGTCAATAACCAAAGGTATAATCTCATGAACACATGCTTTTCGGACTTACCGGTGACTCATCATTAAGAACCGGTACTACGCCCTATACCCAATGTATATTTTTGCAAGTAATGTTGGACACCTGGACGGTACAGTTCCTATACACAAGTGTATACCATCAGTAGTAGAGTTAACATCAGATAGACTTTAAAATGCAACATTAGTCAGCTCACTATATACAATGTACACCGAACAATTAATTAGCACCAAAATATGGTTTTCGGGTCGGCAAATAATGCCTACAAAAAGAATTTCAAGATATGCTAAATTTCACCAAAATTTGAAGTTACAACTTCTGAAAACCTATCATTTCATCAATTTCGAAGGGGTCTATTATTACAAGCTAAAAAAATCGCATGGGGTGGCGCGAATGATAAATAATGAGTTTCACCCAATCCATTTGTAAAAAATAATAATCAGTATGACTAAATTATAAATAAAAACAAAAAAATCATCAATCTTAGTTTATTTTGAAATGGTGCTCGTAAGTAATGATAAAATTAAATTAAATACAAGTTATAAAAATGTTTGCATTCTGTTAATATGGATTTCCTTGAGAAATATAAACAGATTGAGACATATATATATATATATATATATATATATATATATATATATATATATATATATATATATATATAACCATAGAATGAAAACAGTTAATAATAACATTCCATACCGATATATGGTTGATTAAATATCATGATCATAAACACTATTTTACTTTTTTTCTACGGAAATTAACACGACATGCACTCATAAGTGAAATGCTTAAATTAAAAAGCTTTAACAACCATCTACAAAAGAGGCAGACTCACCTAGCAAGCTTGCCGGAGTCAGCGGTGCAAAATTATGAGGCGAAAAGTAGCAGAAACATTTTGACAACAAAATAATAGAACTACTTAATGACAAATAATAGAATAAAACATTAGAAACCACGCGATGGTAAAAAAAAAGAAACCCAGTGCACAGAGAAGACTACCCGAAGTTTCACGAAAACAGTGCATTGCTAACAATTAAAAACAAGGTCTTGGCAGTTGTGTTAAAGATGAATAATCAGCAAATAAGGTAATCTGGAGACCACTTGGTTGTTCACTGGTAAATTGCCTTACGTGGTTTCAAGCAAGTAAGCAAACAAAAATTTGGATGCAGAATCGCCATAGCCTTCAGAAGATTAGTCAATCGTCTATACTGAATTGACGCAGTGGATTTCAAAACCAGTGAAATGCGACTGTTGACTCGAAATGAAAATAGACCCATCAGGTACTTTAGCAGCTGGCACCGTCTACTTGCACTGAGCGATGTCAAGCGTCCACGTCAAACTGACCACGTTTCCGAAGTCACGTATGCAGAAACTATTTAAAAAAGCGCTTCCGTACTCAGACCAGATTTTTGTTGAAAGGATGTAGGCGACCAGAATGTGCCTCCGTTAGATTGTGCAAGAATGATAATTAGACAGTCAATTTTTATTAACAATTGTCCATTTGAGACGAAAAAAGTTATCAAATATTATGACTGCATGTCACACTTCAATGCTGCTAGGTAAATTGAGCTTGCTTTCTACACTGAAAAGCGAAAGAAAGTTACTTTTAACAATACAATTCTTAGTAGAAGATGGGCGTGGCAGTCGACTGTTTGGTCGTACATTCGCCGCAATTAGAGTAGGCAAAGTTTGGAGAAAAATAAGTGTTGTCCTGATTGGTTTTTCAGTTTAAAACAAACTGAAGCAATAGAGGAAGGCAGAATAGAGGATGAACTGCGAATTGTGTGCAAATGCTTGAAACTGGACGATAATAATTATGAAACGCCATCATCACTGTCTTCCGTGTAAGCAAAAATTTAGCCAAACGAAAAGTGAGTTATTAACTTTTAAAATAGCGGGTTTGTTTAATAGTCAAATAAAGAAATTAAATTATTGCGGTTGTTAGCAGAACGAAAGGTGTGCGTGATTTATTGGCATAAATGGGGAGCTCAGTGATAACTAACTCAAAGCCATCATTCGCAAAGGTTGCTAAATCGTCAAAGTTGAGATATTTCTTTAAATGAAGTTTATGCGATTGAAGTAAACCCCAACCCTATTGTATTTAACCAGTAGTCAAACAACATAGCAAAACTGACTGACGGTAGTTTTGCTATTTTGTTCGACGACTGGTTAAACAAAATGGTATTGGTGTTTACTTCAAGCTGGCAAACTTGATTTAAATAATTGCTACCACCACCCGCGCAATCATTGATTGTTTTAAAATTGAGATTAGTTATGGTATAAGGATAATAAAGTAGACAAATATGCAGAATCAAGTGAGCAACTGAATAAGACAAATAAAAGATAAAAGCTGAAGAAACAAGGTAGATGAGAATGAGTTAACCCGAGTATGCAGAACGCAAAGAATTACATACACAGCCTAATCGGAGCATTATCAATAACACAAATACTGACTAAAACATGAAATAAGAAATAATCTTGCTGAAATAGGAAAACGCCCATTTTGACTATACAAGGGTTGGGGCACAAAAAGTGATTGCCGCACCATGGTTATTAACAAATGCTAATCTCAGACTTGCAAAAAGAATATGAAAGAACTACAAAATGTTTAGCTAAATAGCAACTACACAACACAGTATAAGCGGTTAGTCTTTGGTATTGTGATTTCAAGTAAAAAAATTATTTACCCGGATATTATGAAGATGATTGTTATTTTAAAGGACAGGGCTCCAAGCGATATGTGGTCAAATCAAAGTACACTAATAAGCAATACAAGACATTGAAATGGGTGTATTACATGTATAGATATATAAACAAGCCAGTTTGACAATAAACGCGAGTGGACTACTTTACAAAAAAACGAAAATAGGACAGGTCCATGCCAAAGTAGACAATTAATTTTTATCTTCATATATGATATATTACGCTAATAGCATTAAAAATCTGCTAGCGTCTACTATAGTTAAGAACATCTATTGAGCAAAATTCGGAACCAGAATCATTTTAAAACGGCGCTCAGTAGAACAGATAAAGCAAGCAATTGAAGCCGAATCAAGCCAAACATATAAGGAAACGTGTAAATTAAAAGCACCAGACGCCAAATTGTGCTACTTCAACTAAAAGATAAATCAAACTTTACTGAATGGTTAGGGCCACATTGCTCTCAGAGTTCCAAACTACAAAAATCATAGTAGAGCCTAAAGCCATACAGCTGAAAAATAACCTTTGTCTCAGACCAACCAAGGATCAATAAAGGCAGTAGGGAATCACCGTGCGTATAAAAGCAAGCATTATTCTTCATTACTGCGAAGAAAATCTTGCAGGTTGTCTATCTTCATTCTTTCGTTGGAACTGGTATATGCTAGCCTCGAATCAGCCGTAGTAACACACGGTTTACAACGATTAAATATGGCTCTTAAGTAGAAGTAACGTTCAATAGAACGTCGGCGATCCAATTGGCTAGGGCCAGACATTCTGCAGGCCGGAAAAATATTATGATTCAAGCAAATTATGCATCGACCAACGCAATACATCTACTTCGTTTTTAAAAAGCATGTACCAAAATTAATTATTTGTTTTTTGACAAAATTAGGATGGTTTTAGACGAATTATTGATTACTCCAACTATTTTACAGCCTTCCTTACATAATATGAATCAATTAAAAGGAAATTCTTTGAATTAATTATGTTATAATCATTACACGGAAACTTCACAAAAGTTGGTGGGTAGACCATGGAATCTATCGACTGACTGTTTAAACGGTTGACTTCGAAACGAAGAGAAACACATAAAATACTTAATCATGCTATTCAAAACCGATAGAGCGTCATTACTTTCCGGGCGGAACCATTATTCAGTAGCCAAATTTCGCTCTATATAGTAAAAATCAAATAATAGTTACAGTGAACATCAGTGCAGTTAAGGCACTCCAATAAGCCAACACTCGCTAAAACCATTACATGCTAAAAACTTAAATAAAATAAGAAACCATTATCCACTGCTTGATAAGCCATATTTCAATCAAAATGGCTGAAAAGGTTATGGACAGAGGTAAGTAAATAATCAAGCGCTATAGCATTGGCCAGTAAAGTGGTTTTTGCCAAGTATGGTAATTTTAACAACAATTGGAACAGAAAATCAATAATTCGAAAATGGCCAGATTGCAGAAATTTTAGAATTCTAAGAGACGCCACGAATCGAGCACAAACAGCAAAACTACACAAAGACACAGCAATCAATAGCAGAAGTAAAATTAAGATTGATAGCAAATACAATTAAAATAAATGTATTGCAAATGACAAATGTCCGCGTAAACATGACGCACCGCACAGGATAGGACCCAGTGCAAAAAAACAAGAGGATCGGCAGATTTCACACAATCAGAATAGTGCATTAAATTTCCAACAGTCAACATCACAACAACATTTAAAAACGTGCAGACCACACAAAGACAAATTAGGGACAGACGAAACTACAGTCAATCAAAGATAAAACATAAGGAATTAATGTACAAGCTATGCAAGATCAAGAAATTTGAAGTACATAATTAGTGCGTGAAACACTTCGCTGACGAGATCGGATGAAATAAATATGCATTGTTTAAACCAAAATAAACCACACAAAATTGGTAATAAAAACATTAGGTTTCCTGCCAAGTATATATATAGTGCACGATACTCTCATACATATATCAACATAATGTGAAAACTAAAAACTTGCTTTTAAAATAATTATTTATTGACGAATGGCGCTAAAATCGGTTCAGTCATGGCAAGTTGCGAAAGAAAGACGGCGATTAACAAAATAGAATCTGCGTGTTTATCCAAAATACGGCACTTAACTGAAACCCTTTAACAAATACAAGATATTGCAGAAAAGCACACTCGCATAAGCAAAAATTTAACTCAATTCCAGTTGAGTGGAGTGATGAACAGCCGTAGTTCAATTAACGCTATCCACTTGACAACCTAAAAGATGTCGCTGCATATCGTTGTCTGAATGGCGTTTATGAGACTTTCTATTCTTTTTCAAGGCGATGCACATACGGCTGAATGAGATTTTAAACAAACAGTTGTTCAATTCGCCCCCTGTTTAACCCAAATCGTAAAGATAAGGAAGAAGTGAAAATCTTCGAATCCTCTATCAAATAACCATTAATTGGCAAAAATTCATGGCCTGTCAAGCGATAATCATGAGATTAATATAACTGGTCGTCTGACCAGTCAAATAATATCATGGTAAAATGTCGAAATAGCATTTCCGATAACATCCTTATAAAAGTAGATAGCATTTAGTAAGTATGACTTGACTAAACACAAGACAGGCCTGATTGGAGTTTCGCATTACCAGGCAAAGCCAACAATGCTGAACTACAATAAGACATTGTTATTATTTATTTCTTTTAGAACACTAATTTCGGCTGTTTCAATTTTCCAAAAACATCAGATTCAGACACACATACAAACATATTGCAGCAGAATATATGGTTATATATATATATATATATATATATATATATATATATATATATATATATATATATATATATAAAGTTTTTAGTACATGAAAATAGTATAAAGTAACAAGAATTGTTGACTAGAAAGAGATCTCATCATACTAATCTACATCATTAGGATAACATAGAAAGCAAGTCATCAGCATGCACAGCCATATAAAAGCCAAAAGTGACTAATGTTTCACTACCATATAACCATAAGTCGTTCATGGTTATATGTGGATTGTAAAAGAACACTAGGTCGAATTTCAGCCAGTCATAACACACATGGGGAATAGATAGCTTGACATTCCGCAGGTAGCAATATATCCATGGATATGCGGCAGTGATTCCTCAGTGTATCCTCCTGATAATATGCCGCCTACGATGACGATTATGATGCAACTTGAGAATTAAAAATTTTGAAGAGCTTATCGACTATGAAACAAACGACCAAGTCAATATGTTGCATGCATAACCCAGTTGAGACAATGCTACGCCATTATTCACGTTTTCTATTGGACTAGATTTGGCCTATATAAAAAAGCGTAAAGCCGATTTGGCTGCGGAAGGCTTGGTTACAAATTTCCTACAGTTGTGCCTGATTGATTCTACAAATTACTCGAGGCAAACTCATTTTTGTGAGCTGAGAAACTATAAATGTAGACAGAACTTCGTAAAAACGACCGTACACATTAATTAAAAATTAGCCAGAAGATTACACATCTTTGTTAAAAATCGCATGCTTGATGTATTTAAAAATAAAGACTTTAGCGGAAATGGTGCTCCATTGTCAAATACTCTGCGTCCACAAATTATTTATTTAGTTGATCAGTATACAAAAAGACTAAATGAAACCAAGCAAAGTAGTGAAAACCTAAATAAGGGTAATGAACGCATGTGTTCCAAGAGCGCAAATTCTGCACAAATTCAAGCAAATACAAACATATATTAACACGGGATCATTCTAACCATACCAAATCTGATGCTTTAGTATGGCCTAATACTAATAGATATGTACGAATTGAAAAAAAGCACGACGCCATCCCTTCCTCAGATTGGTCGTAAACAGCATACAAGTTCTACGTTCCCGCCAAGCAACTGTGTTGTAGACTTGTTGGCTGCTTTTAAAATCAGCGCACATGAAACAGGAACATTTTCGTTAAACTGTCAAATAGTTTTCAAGCGTTGCATAAATTAATAACACAGAATACTATATATATATATATATATATATATATAATAGGCAAAGAACGTCACAAAGAAAAAGGGTACCAAAAAAATCATCTATGCAAAATACGTCGTTTATAATGTGAATGAATAACTAAGAAAAAATGAAAGTAAGAACTGACACAATACCTTTAGTTAATAGCTATAAAACTAAATCTTAATCACGGTTAATAAAATATAATTTAATTTAAATAAATAAATATCACATATTTGCTTTACTGTGTTCAATATTTTTCCAATTTCCAAAAAGCTTTTAAAAATTATTCATAATCCAAACCAATTATAATTTACTAAAGTGCGTTGATAAGCAGAGTACACAAACGGATCCAACATCCTTTGTTGATGGCCTATTTTAAGCTTTAGTGAATGCAAATGCTCAGCAAGATCAACCTGATAAAAAAAATTAATAAAATTAGGTATATATATATATATATATATATATATATATATATAGTCTCGATATTAGACTTGATCCGGACAAATTTGTTTTGCTCGGAAAGATAAATGAAAACGAAGCAAATGCGTCCGGATCATGCTCAGTATCGAGACCAGTTTATTTCGCTGACGGTGACATTGATAGTAAAAGCATGTACAAAGATGTGCCTCCTGCACAGTTTGTTTATGAGCTAATACAAAACCGGACCACGTTTGCGACCACATCCACACATGTTCGTCTCTTCGATTGTCTATTACTTAACACAGTTTTGTGAGTGGCAGATATCGCGAAAATTAGTGTTTGGCCACTAAATAGCTGGGCTAACTCTTCTGTTTGTTCAGCCATCTTCCGGAATCGCAACGGTAACCTGGTAAGTAGAATGTACATGAGATTTTCTTGGACAGGGCTCCGGCTAATGCAACCGATTAATTTAAATTAGGTTCGCCGACGATAGCATACTAGAGCGAAATTGAAACTAAGAGATTGCATTTTAATTTTGCAGCTGACAAATGCATAATGATGTTGAGCTAACAATGACATAAGCGAATAAATCGTTTGAATGAGGATCAAGAGCCAACATATATAGTCGGTCCTCTTCGGTGTACCAGCGACGTACTCGATTTGAGGCTAATGTAATACACTGACGATTTCATGGTGGTTCGCAAAGCCTATTATTGACAACTGCAGCAAGGCTAAACCATGTAAAACATATCCGTAGAAACCGCTTCACATGATTGTATCAAGGATCAAAGAAAGACAAATTTGATCACAATCAGCACGGACTCAGGCTTCTGACGGATTTTGGTTTTAACGACCATTACCTATATAATTAGCATGAAATCGCAACGGGTGTACACTTCCTGAACCAAATTAATGGATTTCTGAAACGGGTGTTTTCAGCCAGCAGAACACCATTGTCAACGCATTCAAAGCCACTAAGCGAGCCGCCAACGCCGATTCGAATTTCGTGGTTGTTCTAGACCTCAACACAGATTGCAACGACAACATAACTGGAAATAAATTAGACAAAGGCAAATACATACTGAATGCTTGGGCCAAAAAACCTCTACTATTGTGAAGATTGTATGTGTTAATGCTGTTTGCGCCAATATATATTGAAAAGGAAAAAACGAGACCAAAAGTGCAAATGACGTATTTTTTCATTTCTGTATTATGTTTCAAAAGAATCCAGGGCTGTTGTATATTTCTCGTACAAAATCTAAATCTACAAATGAATAAATCGATTAGAAATTCGTACTCCATAGAAATATCATTTACTTGAAGAAATGACTAAATACGTTGAACACAGTAACAAAATCGTGAACCACTTAAGTGTAACCAATTAAAACTTGTCACGTGTGAAACAAAGAAAAATGAATTTAAAGCCCTATATGACGGTCTACTAGTTAAGAAAGCATCACTTTTTGTTAAGCCAGATAAACATACCGCTACCATGATATTCTTCACAAATCTAAACATAATCAGGTGAGTGTAAATATTTTTAACTAAACGAGTGATCATAAACAATAAAATTTGAGGAAATAATTCTCGAGATTAATCATCCGCGAAGCTTAAACACTGACAAATAGTAATACTCTGTCCAAACTAAAACCTAGACACGCTAATTTATTATTGTTCGAATGAACTATTTTATCTGCCAATAAATTGAATAGAACTCCAATTTCGGCTGTTTAAATTTTTACAAGCATCAAATTAACACACACACACAAACATATATATATATATATATATATATATATATATATAATTATATATTATTCGTAAAAAACAGAATATAGTAACAAAAATTGTTAACTAGCCAGAGATCCAAAATACCAGTTACATTTTCTCGCGTAAAACGCAAAAATAGAGTAACATTGGACAAAAACATTGCTTGCTCTTCATGAGAATCACCTTTTTCGCCTATAAAACTCAAGATATACTGCAATACTCTTGCAAGAAAGGCGGTTATGGAATTCGCTTCAAACAAATTAAAATTTATATTTAGATCATTTGTGCTATACTTTTAGTAAACATTATTTGTAAAAGAAGTTACTTAAATAAATAGCTCATGGGCAGGGAAACAACACACGTGTGCGTCTAGCATGAACTAGTAATCGGGCCAAATACCAGAATAGGTACAAAATAACCCAGAAATAAAGAATTATTTGTTAAAGTATTATTAGAAACTAAAGAAGTGCTTATCAAATATATATATATATATATATATATAAATGCAAAGCATGCTTTCTTCCTATTTAATGTCAGGACAAAAACCACAAACAAGAGGTCCTTATTAGTAAGAAAAAAAACCACAAAATTATTTTAAAAGATGGTAAATTTGTGAGAAAATTGCGATACACCTGAGGGATGCCTAAACGCAAATCTACTCATGTATGAGTGTAAAAAATAGGCATACATTCAACTGACTTACAAATTCATACGTAAATACATACATACACATATACAATAACATGTATACGTAAATCAATGAACTCACAAATTGCTAAATATGTCAGGAATAGTTCTGCCGAATAAACTAGGCATTTGTTCAAACAAAAGCTCAAGTGCCGTGAAATTCCATTACGCGCACAAATGTTCTTTTGAAGTAGTCATTTTTAATGGGACCATGGAGAATCAGAAAACAGCCGCCAGTGCTCAATAGAAATAATAAAAATTATTCAGGCAATGAAATCGTCAGTCGACTATTTTTAGTAACTCTTGTATTTGTCAGGCAGGTGATGACAACTCTCATCGGAACCAACTATAGTACACTTATTTCAGACTATGATTGATGTATCATTGAGGTATCGAAACGATTCATGATAACGAAGGCTTACTTGCCATTCAACAGGTCAAAAACGACAATGGATCTCGGCTAACATTAGGTTAATTTAAGTAACATTCACGGTTCGATAAAAATTAAAAGGTAAACTTCTTGACGGATACTAATTTATTAACACATAATAACTTTCGACAATGAAAAGTCATAAACACAACGCAGACATGAAACTTCATGCATTCACGAAAGGGCCAATAATTTTTATTACATAATTATTTATTGGTAGTAAAATATATTTCTTACATTTCAAACAGAAAGCACATTAAATTTTTAGGAAAAATTAAGCTGCTTTAAAAACTTAAATGCATACAAAAATAAAATTGATCTGGATCAATAACAGGAACACGTTAAAGTCAATAAAAAGAGATTTTCTAAACAGAATAGTAATTTGAGGTAAAGTAGGTACATTCACAAATCTGTTATGGATACATTAACAAAATAGTTGCTTAACCGAGATTAGTTAGATAAACCGTCTTTGTATCAATAAGTCCACTATATAGCATCTTTCTCTGTATTAAATATCAAGACGTGCTTTTAATGTAATTATCGAAATAATAATAATTATTATATAAAAGCTAATCTGTTTGTCCATATGATTAAGAGTTACACATTTTTGGTGAATATAATTGCACTATTTTGTCCGCTTCAGAATAAGGCACTAGGGAACACAATTTTGAATGATTGCATAAGCAGCTTTCACTGACATAACCAAAATAATTCCTGTAAACACAGAAAGTAAATAATTTTAATAAGAGGAAATCGGCGAACATGATGACTTCTTTTTAGCATAGACTATTGGTTGTTCACTTTTAAGTCATTTTCAAACATTAACGTATAAGATATAAAACGCACCAAATATCACATTTAACGATTTTACCCTTATTAGTCAGATTGCTCTAATGATGATCACGGAAGGTAGAAAGGTGAAAATACATGTGACCGAATGTAGTTTTGTTATTTTGTGCAGCTGGTTAAAAGAATGGCATTAGTGTTAATCTCAAATCTTCAAACTTGACCTAAATTACTTTTATATTATCCGTGCGATAAACGATTACTTCACCTAATTTCACCTTAAAATTATCCATGACAGAACTAACTAAATTAACAATGAACAATCAAACTAGGATGACTTATACAATTGGCACTACAAAAAGCATAAATTCACTCACGCATAAAAATGATTTCAGAAACAAGACCTGAACATCAGTTACTTTAAAAGATATAAATATCATTCATATAGCACTAGAAATGTAAAATTTGTCTTTTCGAACAACAGAAACATTATTTCAAAAGATACATACATATATATATATATATATATATATATATATATATATATATATATATGCGTGAGTGCGTTGAAAACATATTTAATAGGAGGCAAATGAGTTGAATTCCATATAACTGAATAATTAAATAAACACGGAAAATTGCCACGCTAGGAGATTATGCTTAATAAAGTAAACTATGCGAATACCAACAACCAATTTAATTTTATTCATCATTCGAATATTTACGAGCACGGTTAATAAGTTAGAATCCATCGACAAGCAAAAAATTAACTACAAATTGTATTTTGAAGAGTTTAACCATATTTTATGATAATTTTACACGAGTTAGCGCTCTCGTCTTCTTCAATTACATGTCAGTGCATAAAGTGTAGATTAAATTACGCCAGCCAAGACGTATTCATGTTTTACTAGTAAATTATATGAAGCCTACTGAAGAAAAACAGACCTTACATCTACATTTTAATTAAAAAGTAGACTGTGTATTCAATATTAGACATAATCCTCATTTGATTATGCACACAAAAATAACAAACAAAAACAGGCATTTAAACTCAAATTTATAAACGGACATTCTGTTATCTCGAGTTGTGGGATCTGCACATGCCTATTTAAAGTTAGCATGCCCCGAAATCAGGCCCACAAAATGTATAAAATTAGTTAAGATTAGAGACCGCATACTATCGCCGTGATATAATGATGCTATACTACCGTATAACGACAATGCATTCCTGCATATGTACCCAATTAATTCTTAAATTCTTTTTGTTTCACAGGCCTGTAAAAGAAAAAGATTTTATTTGTGCCATGTTGAAATGGGACAATTCCCTCGACGATTTCTTAAATTAGCAGAAAGTTTACGCAAAATCGGATGATGAAAGAATATTCGCTTTTTTACCTACCGACTAAAAGCGGTTAGTCAGTTCAATTTTTTTCTTAGTCAACGCCTTAGTTCCTCCAAAACTTCATAATACATAAATGAATAGTTGTCTTCTACATAGTGAAATACAGCAGCACAAAAAACCATTTGTTTAAAAAATTAACGCTTCTTCACTGTACTACTCGAAAACAAACAGAAAACTCGAAATTCACTGCGCGAATGAAAGCAAAAATTATGCTACATTACCAAAAAGGGTAGCGCCATCATCAGTCACTTTCAACCTTATTTTCCATGCATCTAGTGTATGCTTATAGGTCAAATGATGATAGCCAAGGCAGTCGACAAGAGCATCGCGTAGTCTGTTTAAAATTGTTCATAGTACGCCTAACAGTCGACTAATTATGGCTTACGAGCCATACGGTCTAGAACTGTTTATACGGATATTAGCCAAGTAAACTGAGCATAAAACTGATTTCAAATCTACATTTGTAAAATAGCTAACAAGCATTTAGGTCGTTAACATTTAGAAGTTCAATCTCGCAAAATTCATTAACACGTTCACATAAGCAAATTAGATATCCAAACAAAAAAATTAAGAATAAATGTGGCAATAAATATGGCATTTAGAGTTAGGTAGTATTTCATATTTCTTACTAAAAAATATCGAGTTACAAAGTAATTAAGAATACACACATGAAATACATGCATACACACATGCTCGCAATTTATCAGGTGGACTTTTTAAATAATTTAGCAAAAATTCTCAGTCCACAAACACAACAAACAGATGCGGGTTAAATAACAAGGATTTTTTCTCTATGCAGCATAATATGCCTCGAAGTGTTTTAAATTCCTGCCTATGTGTGCAATTAAAGATCAAATTTACATGTAGATGAAGAAAACAGTAAAAAATCCAGTTATAGGTTTATTTCAACATGTGATGTGGCACAACAGTGCGGCAGACGGAGATGGCAGATGTATCAAATCTCAATTATTTCTACATGTATTCTTGTAGATTATACATCAATGACCATAGATTACGATAGCGCAATACTTTATTACGCAGAAACCGACAAATATTACTTGAATCGAGTCTTCCAAGTGGAAGTAAATACTAACCCTGGATTTCTTCCACCATTACAACAGTACGCCAACTGAAAACATTTTCTCTATTACTCTGAAGTGGGTAAAATATATGAAATGTGTTTTATTACAAGTGAGCACACTGGATTAAAAAATACTTTACAATGTTTCGAGTGGATGCACTGAAATTTTCACACTAATTAAATCGCAGATAATCAATAAAAATCGATCACATTTGCATGATTATGTAGAGTAAAAAAATAAATATATTTCACATTAGTCAGCTTAGTACTCTATAAACAACGATAAAAAGTGATAAAACAAAAAATATAAAAATATCTCAATGTAAGAGGGGTAGAGGCAAAATATAGATTATCGATTCATTAATTACAAGCAACACCAAGAAGAAAATAAAGAAAATCAAACAGCCATGCAACATGATTCCAAAAAGCCAGGCTAAACAAATGCGTCTTGTACAACAGTCAACTGAACTTGGAGCAAAATAGGCTTAAAAACAGCTAGATGATTTACTGATACGTAAAAAAATTTGATTGTAGAATATGAATTCCTAACGAAAAATAACGTAGTTGATGGTTACATATATATATATATATATATATATATATATATATATATATATATATATATATATATATAACTGCTCCAATTTAACCGGACAATCTAGTGGAATTTCTGGGACTCACTTTTGGAATGATGAACAAGTGAAAAATGGAAACAAAAGATGGTCTGTATTAAGCTATACATTAAAAATAAATATAATATGAATACACACGTAACAATTCAAACATACACACAGGAACAATCAAACATGTAATAATCAGCTTCAGAAGTAAAAGGTATTACCAGTCATAAAAATCATGACGTATATTCTTGATGATAGTTAGTAGATAAATTTAAAATTTCCCATTAGCAAAATTTTCTGTGTCGAGTTAATGTTAGCAGAGTATTCATCCTTAAGATGCTCGAATCAAAATAATTGCGTATAGACCAGCATCTCTGAAAATATTCTGGCTAAGCCTAACTGCGGCAAAAAGTACGTATATATGTGAGCACTACTTTAATCTGCCTAGAGAACTTTTTACATTGCCAATTGAAGTAATTTGTACCTGAATTTTAAAATTTAGCTGTGAATTACACAACATTATGGTTGCACTCAATTGTATTAATAAAGCTTGGTTAGAACGAAAGAAAAGCATTCCTTTCATTTCTATCGGTGACAAATGAACGCTATAAAGTTGAGGAGACATTTATAAATTTGAACAAAGTAATACAGAATATCGAACGTATAGCGAGTGGCTACACGGAATTATACTGTTAAATTTGTTATTAGCCAAACATTTAAGTGATACTGCCATGGTAATATCACAGATTAAAATTCCTATGGCGCAGGTAATAATTACGCTACATTTTTATATCAAATACAAAACCTGTTAACTAATAGAAATTCGTCTTACACTTACTCCTTTCAGACAAGAAATAAAACCAAACTTATATCAAAAACCTATAAACAGAAGAAGAAGTATTTTATTATTTGATTTCGAATAAAACAGTCCCGCTTTATAGAGAAACTGTTTAACAAAGCATAATCCTTATATTACCACACGAACTTGCATAAATTTGTATTTTTTTTACAAAACCAGAATACTTTAAATTTAGAAAACAAATCAACCAAAGCAGCACAGAACGTCAGACTTTAGTATTCTTTGGAATCAATCAATCAAAAACGAAAATTTCTGAAACCCCACACAATATCCCCGTTATTTGCAGTGTTCCAAAATAAGTACACGGTCCAAATCCCAGCGTGTAGGTGAATATAACAATGCGCGATTTCTAGTTTAATAAACTGCAATGTGTAGTACAAAATGCATTCAAAAGGTAGCAACAAATAAAATGTTACTTATATTGGAGGTTTCCCGGCGTAAGGTATCCTCAAGCAAATGCAGAAATTGATTGCAATCGCGAACTGTGTATGATTACTGAAAAAAACGAAAAACGAATTAAAAATTAGAATCCATAAATATATTACTTTTGATATTGTATTTATCTCTTTTTTACTAAGAAAAATTTATCTGCATTGTATAAAAAGCAGTGTTCGAATCGCGTAAGTACGAGAAACTTGCAGTAGGCTATGAAGTAGGATTGCCTACTTATATGACAGCATGCATTAACAATGTTCTCAAAGAGCAACAGAATAGACCAAGATGGCAAGATTAAAAAGACCGGTTCATTCCAAGAAACGTTTGCCGTGCGCATCACAGCAGCAGATTTGTATCGCTATACAATAAACAGCTTTGAAATTCCGCTTTCCTCTTCAATTATACGGATGTTCCAGTTGTTAGCAAAGCGTATGCTGACGGGAATTGACAGGAACGATTAAAGCATTATTATAAATAGCATTATTCCTTAAATAACAAGGTAAAAAAACGATGTTTTAACATAGCTTAACATAATTGAAACAAAACTGCAATCTCGGTTTCCTGCAGTGAGTTTCAGTAAAACACATGCCGAATAAATCAGGACCTTATTTCCTACAAGATTTTGTCATTTTGTTAACTCGCACGACTCATGATTAGTGACTCCGTGGTGCGTCCGAATCAAGTGATCGATATATTAAATAATAGCTATCGGTCACCATATCATATGTCTACATCATTTGTAGATTCATCTATCGGTTGAAATAGCCTCAAAGTACTACAGAAACTGTAACCTCCTTCGTTGATGGGGTGCGAGATGTACAGAATACAAAAATGCGGCCGGACTGTCAAATTGCCCTACATTAATAAAGTCGACATACACAAAACTTGTGCCAATAGAAATATCGCCTAGTGTTCATGCTGACTTCGACACATCTTGTTCTGAAATAAGCTAACCTGTCATTAGCTACGCAATGCCTAAAATACACAAGTACCTAACAAGCTACGGTTTCGCACTAATAGATAAACTAGTCAGTAGTAGAGAAGATTGCCAGTCAGCCTAGAATCAATGGGAAAGCATTTAGTGGTCAAACGCTTAACTCACAATACCATCAGACGCGGTAAATTATCAAGCGATTTGCCACTACTTGCTGTTGGCGTTTTACTAAATAAGAAACCAATGGCATGGAAGCAAGTTAGCTCGTTAGACTAGGCCTCATCCAAAATACAGTATTCTTTCGATTGGTTTGGTGAGCTAATTATGTTTCCGTTATGCAAGCTAGCTACGATAATCAACCAATTAATCGATACATATAAGTAGTTAGCATAAAATGTAAAAGGATAACCTGACAATTTACAAGCAATGAATAACCACAAAACAAAATTAGCATAAAACAGCTTACTTTGGCATTTCGTTGGGATTGCATCGCCCACGATGAGTTTAGGCTGACAAAAGGAAACTTCTTTTTGTCTGCCGGTTTTAATATCTACAAACACAATAGAAAAAAATACATTTAAGTAAAAGCAAATGTGATTGGATATCAAAGTTCTAAATCAATGAAGAATAAAGCCGGAGAAGTACTATTATTTTCTATTGACAATATTCGTTCAATAGTCATGAATTTGGCAATGTAACAATATTCATTGGTGCATAGCAAGTCCTTTGGATAATGAAATATCCTGATTTCCTTAATTGATCAATATACCATCTAAATAAAAAGTACTTTTTAATAATTTACTAATTTGCTGACGATAAATTAAATTCTTTTACCGGATTGCATTGGATACAGTGTAAAGGGTGTCGGCAACAATTATTTACACAAGCTGACGTACACACAAAAATATATATACATGTATGAAACACAGGCAATAATATACTTACATTAATCCATGCATATATATATATATATACATGCCTACTTCTCATAAAGAACATTACTGCAGCTTATTACAATGATGCTTAAATACCGCATAACCATGAGATTCACAGTTTTGTGAAGGCTGCAAATCAACACAAGGTCGGCTTTTTCATGTAATGGCCTGAGACAATGGTTATCTGACTTCTCTACATCGGCTTGTTTGTTAGGGATAGCAATTAATCAGCATTCAAAAACGGAAAATTTGTTACAGAATAGCTATGAAATATATTCGTAGCCGAGTTGACTGCAAAAGAACACTAGATCAACCGTTTCAAGCAAGACTGCATTACGTAGCTTCCTTTTAGACTGTTTATTTGCCAATACTGACGAGCACGATTTACGCGTAATATCTGGTCGAGACGCCGTAGGCCGGTTTATTTGTTTAATTGTTTTTGCTATATTTGCTCATTTTTCGAAAGCAAACATGTAACACCAGGTTCAAAATGCACATTAAAACATAAAACGATGTTTACTTCATTGGGATAGCTTTATTCAAATAGCACTGAAAACACTTATGACACTAATGTCAGAACAAATGACAACGGCCCGCCGCTCGTCATATTGAAAATTGTCTCTTTTCTAAGTAGCGAGTGATCTGCAATAGGAATAAGATTATAACATTATTGGAAATCTAGGTCGCCGGTACGACGGTTAACATAAGATCCTTAATTCGATTAGCAAATTTCACTAGGCCTCTGCACTCTAAATATTTTGACGCTGGACACGCAGACAAACAACACAGCCCAACAATACATCATGTAAGACCTGCTGCTTTTATGCCGCATAACCATAAATAGTCACAATTTCGCGAGTTTAAAATAAGCACACCAGATACATTCAAATGTCTTGTCGTCAATGATAGTGCCGTGCGGTATCATCGGGTTACTGATAACTCGATTAAGTGCTCTGCCACAAGACTGCAATGCCTACTTTTATTTCGGCTCCAGACATTCCCCGGGTTTGTGTAAGCAGCATTAAGAGGTGGATGTGTAAGCTAATCATTGTATCAGGTAGCGAGGCAATGTTTAGTTAATACTGAAAACAAATATGTAATCACAATCCTGTCATTGCTCTCTATTTTCTTTCTCGCTCTCTCTCACACACACACACACTCACTCACACACACTCACTCACACACACATATATATATATATATATATATATATATATATATATATATATATATATATATATTTCTCGCATTTTAATTAGTTTACTACTAAGCACGCAATACCTAATACACAGTTGCACTTATATAAGGGTTGTTCAATTAAGAATATATAAATAGTCAGTTTGCTTGTCTGCAAATACCCAGCAACATATATGTTCATATAAGCAATAATGGCTGTAGCTAAACTTTATATCAAGTTTAAATATCTCTGAGCATAAAAGGTGAAAACCTCACTAATTCTGACACATGAAAGTAATCGTTTCAGTATTACAATTTTAGAACAAATTATATTTGATTAAAAACGAAAAATATGGAGTTTTTACCACAAAAATTGTATCCATCAACCGAATTAGAATTAAAGTATAACAGGCTCAAACCACTTAACTTTTGCACTTAAAATACTTTTAGCATAGGTCCTAGAAAGTACCCACACAATTTCACAAACACACATCCATATGCAAATTCACACACACACACACACACACACACACACGTATATATATATATATACACATATATATATATATATATATATATAATGTTGACATCACTGCCAAATAAAAATAACCATACGTCACAGAAGACGCATTGACCTAAGAAAAGTACTGCGAGCGCAATTTGTGAACATACGTCACATAGTTCAACACTACCTATATATGCATGCAAACGATTGATTGTCATATTCTTGGCATTACAAATCGCTATCAATTACGTGGGAATTGTTTTTTATTCAATCTTACAAAGCAGCAAAAAACTTACAGTAAAAAATATACACATTCTTTTATGATAAAACGATAAGCAGAAAAACTATATATAAATAGGATTTCAGATTCGCTCAATGTAAGTGGGATGTTCATGTTCTACTTAAACTATATTGATACCAGGTACGCCAAGCCTGATATGAAAATGCCGGAACGCTAGTTAGTCTCCGATAGGATATGTTAATTAAATGAAGTAATTATCACAAAAATGTGTAAAATTTTGTCGATCGAGTATGTAGCGTTTTTATTAAATTGCAAAACGGTGCTCTTCTTTGTTTGTCGTAGATTTTTTTTATTTTTATATATTTAAGGTTCATTTGAATAGACCTGACGCCGGAATGAAAAGTACTTCAAAATACAAAGATGAAAAGTCAAATAGATTCCTTGATGTTAATATGATTCTCAGACTACTGAATTCGATTAGATTAAGAGATAACTAATGCAAAAAATAAATAAACGCGTATGTGGTCATTATTTCATAAAAGAAAACTAATTCGGTAACTAGTCAATGAGTGCAAATCAATAATGCGTGACGTAATAGCAAAAATAAAGTAAATTTTGAAATCAATACAGCACTTAGATTAGCATATATTCTAAATTGCTTTAAGCAACCAAAGCATTCCATACAATTGAACAATTATTGATTACGCGTTTGGTAGTAACAATTATTTAGTTCAAGGTTGTAAAAGACTTTTATCACCATCCGCGCAAATAATAATTGTCCAACTGAATACATTTTAAATGCAATAACACTTCCTCAGGTAGCGTGCTCTGTTCTATAATGATAAATGGATGATTTGTTGGAACTTCAGGTCTAATAGAAACTATATATATATATATATATCATAAAATGTAATATGTTAATATAATGTAGCATACGGTACGACGGCGCAGTGAATGAGGTCACAAGTTCCGAACCCAATGTGCCCACGTACGAGCCGCGACCAGGGTATTATCCTGGATTACTTGACAAGTTATCAATAAGTACGAAACCGGCCTACTGGATAAATTGTCTTTGATATTTAAAAAAAATTATGAGTTTACACTGATAAATGTATATTTAATGGGATTGATGTTCATATCATGGTCGCAAACTTGATTTGAATGAATGTCACTACTCTAAGGAACATTTTAATTAAAAAGCGTAGGCTTTCAGTAGGACCCTTTCTTATAAAAAATTCTAATTCTATGAACAACCGTAGCTACTAAAGTCGAAGCGTAAAATGAAGAGGAAACCACGAGTACAGATATCACTTCTAGCCGTGAGCATTGAGTTAGTCGCAAGTTGCAACTATAAACATAATTGGTTCTAGATAATAATCTGTGAAGTAAAGTTTTTACATTTATTAAATGATGATAGTTTGTCGAGGTAAATATGACAGCAGGACACCATAATCACAGGAATTCTGGTCTCAGATTTGACTTAAAACGAGCGAGATGCTAAGTAATTGTACGGTAGATGGTCAATCAAATTTAGCATCAACATTCATTTTTAGCAAGTCAGTCAAGGCCTCATATATTTAGCAATCTTGCATAATTAGTGAGCCACGGCTTAATGCATTAAATAGATAACCAACAAATATTAACATGGAAGATGTTACATTAAACAGGAAAAGCTACAGTGCCACCTAAAATCTAGATAAGGAAGTGTTTTTATTACCACTGGGCTTCAGCATTTAAAAATATATGAAATATATCTAATTAAGTCATAGTAAGGACACGAGCGTGATATCACAATATTTGTCAATCGAAACGTAGAAACGTCATTTTTTTCTTCCATACAATTCATCTTACTATTACCATATGCAAAGGTACAAAGTAAACTCTTCAAAACACAAGACTAAAAAATATATTTATAATTTCGAAAAGTAAAGCAAACAGAAAATTAAACGATGGAAATTAAAATAGGGGAAAAGCCAATAGTTTACTCGCGTAACCTCAAATTTAGGCCTCATGATAGTACATGCCTTATGGGGTTGCATAAATTATACTTCAATTTGTTTACCCGTAATGCATAATAGTTCATTTCAGTTTTATAACTGCAAATGTTGTGGCCCGTAGCTATAAAATTCCAGCCTGACGACCGGCGGGCACAAGTTGGTCAGCCTGGGAATGGTAGCATGAACCTTGCCGGCTCTAAAAGGGACAGCAATCATCTAAGAGAAGGAAAACTCCGAATACAAACCATCCTCACTAGGAGTGGGCGACCTAGTTTTCTTTTACAGTTCACATATAACCATGAACAATAAGAATTAGCATGTTCGCTTCTTAAGGCAATATGACAGTGAAGTTTTAGTAACTTTAGGCCATTTAATGGCTGTGCATGCTGATGATGATGATTAGCCTACGTAAGTTGATCGGTAACCTACACAAAAATATTGAGAGATAATAATTTCGCATTAAATTAATTGCTGGTAACCGCACATTCACAACCAGATATACAATGCACAATCTATACAAATTAAAAATGTATCTTAAAACCACTTATATTTTCTTTATGATATGCAGGCAAATTGTTAAAATGAGAGTTCCAAAGAAACCAATAATTGTTTAGGACAAGAAAAGCAGATTACAAAACCATTTAAACAAAGGGCGGGAACAATGCTTCCCGCTATTTATAAAGCATTGTGGATAAACGAATTGCTGGTCGATGTAGGCTAGCCGAAAATGGATACAAAACCATTTCGATTATCTTTATATGATATGCAGACAAATTGTTAAAATGAGAGTTCCAAAGAAACCAATAATTGTGTAGGACAAGAAAAACAGATTGTAAAACCATTAAAACAAAGGGTGGGAACAATGCTTCCTGAAATGTATAAAGCATTGTGGCTAAACAAATTGCTGGGGGGCAGGTGAGGATTACAGCAATATAGAATTCAAAATTTGTTGATCTTTCTATGCGTCCGGTACAGCAATTAAAAAATATAGACATCATTGATAGGCGTGTATGTCAATCCATTAGGTGTGCTTATAGTTAAAATACACATGTTTATAGGTAGATGTGTGCGCAGAGGGGGACAGGGATAAGTTTTTGTATACATTTGAGTATTAGAGACTAAGTATAAGACCGGATATTAGGAAGACAATTAAAATAAAATATATATAAATATATCTGTCTTGAATGAGGATACCACATTTGCCACAAGTTGTGTTTTACTCCTGTGCGTATTGTGTCAACCCTGAAGATGAGACTGGAAATAACGTCTCGAAATATAGGTGAAAGATCAATGGCGGATCTTGATCCTAAAGCGCTTTCAGAAAATCAGCTAATTGAAGGCTTAAAGGAGAAGGGACAAGTGAGAACCCATCAACTGAGGCCAAAAATTACATCATCTGAAAAGATAAAAGGTTCAAGATTTTGCCGACCTATGAGTGCTAACAATTGTCCTGCACAAGAAAAATGCGGTCAAATCCGAAACGAAAAGGACAGCACTGAGAAACAAAATAATACATCTTTTAAAACAAATTGCTGGTCGATGCAGGCTAGCAGAAAAGGAATACAAATCATGGAGTCTGAATTGAAGATTATGCGTGTAATAGAATGGACGTCTTCTCAGTTGAGAATTTTTCTCCACGAGTAGCTCTGAATCTTTTGAAAGATATGTGCACTGTGTTTTGATGGCTCAAACCTTTAAAATAGATGTCTAACACTCACCAAAGTTTAACGATTAATGTTCACAAGACCTGGTAAATTATTAAATGAAATACAAGTATCTTTAAAATAGAAAACAAAGAATTTCGTGTCTATAATGCATCTATCGAGCAAATATCGTGTGAAAGAGTCATTTAATAAAATTATACACACGAGTAAGTTAAAAATCAAGAATACAGTCTGCATTAATAAACATAAGTGTGAACATAAATTAAACGGATTAACTAATTATCATTTATACAGTTTCAGTTGGTGGGTGGGATGTTAGTTTGTAAGAAGCGTGGGTTTTGATCGAAATATCATACTACAAATATAAAGCAAATTATTATGATGAGTAATAACAATCTATTTAGACGCAGAAAAATTTTTTAATGAACTAAAATCACCTGGCGAAAGTACTTTTCAAAAAGATGCTCAGGGCAACTTAGGTTACGTATATTGATCGTTTTTTCAACAAATACCAAAACTAAAGTACAACTAATGTGGCAATTCGAAAATAATTTTTATAAATTTATGCGTTATAAAGAATGTTATACATATAGACTCTGGAATAAAGATACCTTTTTAAGTTAAATGCTACCAGTAACATTTAAGTATGAGCTACGCCCCAATAAAAGGATACATTGAAATCAGAGGTATGAACAAATAAAAAATAAAATGAATATAAGATCATATTTCGTTTCAATTTTAAATTAGAAAGATTTTAATTTAATAGAAAATCTCATTCTTATTATTACTAGACTCCATTTTTCCCCAATGGAAGTTTTCACACACACCAAAAATTATTAACATAAATTGATTGACATTGATCGAAACAATAAATTGAAGAAATTTAGAATCAGATAAGAAAATAAAATACTTCATCTAGAGATTATTAAGTCAACCTTAAAAAAAGAAGTACCACACAATTCAAAGTAGAATAGAGGAATTGTTAATCTTCCATCAATAAATCTAAATGTGTATCAATCAGATTTGCGTAACAGTGAACTTAATACGGCCTTTACAGAAGTAAATCCTTCAATAAATGAGATTATGAACAAGGGCATTAAAATAGCGCAACTGCTTTCAGATAGTGACAAGATGAATCTAGAATTGGACTTTGCGACAGGTGTTAGCACTTTAAAATATGAAGCGTAAATTAAATGGTGATGCTAGAGAACTTACGCACAAATGAATATTAAGTTTAAATTGCCTGAAAACTGATATGACAGGAGCCATAGTTCTCATGAATAAATAGGATTTTGTAATGGAAAGATGTATGAACAATGTGATGAAAACGATATTAACAACTAAAAAGATGAAGATACTGCGGATAGAAAAATGGAACTTACGAAATAAATTTTAAAAATTGATGGACAATATGGAATTGTGGGGTACGGTTTCTCTCACATATAACTCCAATATGGGTTTACAGCTTGGTAGATGCTAGGAACCTTAATAGATGTTGCCTTTTCGTTGAATCTGCATGTTTCCCCCGATTTCATCGCAGACGACAGCAAGAACGGGTTTTACTCCGACCTAAGCTTTAATATTTAGAGCATGACGTTCAGATGTAATATCGGTTAGGAGTGATGTGTGCTCAAGTTGGGCGCTTTGATAATGCAGAATTTCATTTAAGTGGGAGATACATTTTAAGCTTGACGCGAAACGATAATGGTGAACGACTATGAGATAGCTGCGAGGAACATAGGTTATACTTAAGTAGTACAAAACTTCAAACGTAGTGTAAGATATTGCACTACATGCCGTCACCCAGCCTCAGGACAACGGTGGACTCAAATAGATCGTGTAGAAAGCAATTATAAAGTGCGTGGTTGCATCCAGGATTGTCGTTTATTTCGGAACACTTCTGTCAACTCTGAACATGCCCTTATATTTTATAGATTTACACTTAAGTTTTCAGGAAACATAAATGAGAATAAACCTGAAATAGATGTAAGCAAACTTAAACAAAAATATGGAGATATTCTTTAGTCAATGTTAACTGTTCTTATTGGCGAAATATTGAATTTAAGCTCCAGCGTGCACACTGCAGGTACTACTGTATGTGATATTGTAGACTCCCGTATAAATAATAATTAGTTTTATGAATAATCGGTGCAGTCCTTCGAAATTCCAGCTAGCTCAGCTCATATTAATACTCATAGAGTTGTAAGACGCCGAATTATGCGCACTCTAGGAGTCGATTTCGAATAAATTTGGATCAGGAAGACAGAAGTGGAAGCGTTCGCATCAAGTAATAGCCGCTGTTTGTTACAACTTATGCACGCAATATGTCCGAAAAATGATGGTAACACCAATATAATAACCGATAAAATAAGTCATCCTAATAATATTAATAAAGCCTCTCAAAGTTACCCACCTTATTTTCTTTTAATGTTCCTTGATTACTGCAATACAGATCCCAAGGCTCCTAGGTTAATAAAACAAGATATTCTGTTTCCACTGCTTCGCCCCTTCAATTATTAGCTTTTTATTAAGTACGTCGTTTGAATTTAAGAACTTTATAATACCTAGCTTTGTTTTACCATGTTGCCCCTTTTTTCAAGGTTCTACATAATAAGCCTTATTTTAACGTAAATTCACGTATAGATCTTGACTCATATGTATTTTCAGTTTGTTTAATTTCACCTAATTCAAGAGAATTTCATTACTGTTTGTTCTATTTACTCTGCTTGATAAGTTATTCTAGAGCACAAAATTCTAACTATGAATCTGTAAATGGATCTTATCCTTCATTCGTAACCTATGTCATCATGCAGAGCCATACAAAAATATTTCACTGCCGTATAACAGTAAGTCATTCATGGTTATATGTGAACTGCAAAAAACACTAGGTTCCTTTTCCTAGTGAGGAACTTATATGTTAATCCAATCCCAATGGTTAATTTTCACAGGAATTATGGAAGCATCACACTTTTACAAAAAGCTTATATTTAAATTAGACGATACAAATTTTCATGTCTACGATGTATGTATAGTTACTGTGTTGTGTATAAGTACGAAAGATAATAATAGAAAAAATAGTCTGTATTGAGAGACCTAAATAAATGGACTGCGAATTATCATTCAGACACTGCCAGTTTGTGGTGGGGATATTAGTCAAGAAGTAGTGCGGATTATAAAAGGACCGGCGTGGTTGACCACATCATCATACAAAAAAAATAAATACAAAGATTAGAGCGAGAGTTATAAATCTATTTCGACGCCAATGAAATATCTTTGGAATAATACATCAATATGCCAACATGTAAATACTTGAAAAATTGAAAAATAGAAATGTCGTGAACCGAAATTTTTTTATACATTTGCATATAGAACTAGTTTCACTTATTATTTTAAAAGGCCATCAAGTTGTCCTATAGAAAATTTGATAGCGATACAAAAAAATTCCAATATACCGGCCTAGTAAACTTTTGTGTCGACATTTACTACTCAGTGCATTCCTACTATATAATGAATAATATACCAAACAAGAAAATATACATTAAATAGAATGTCCAGATGGCTTAGCAATTAATAATTCGTTCATTGTTTACCAATTATTTTGAAATTGATAGTTCTAATTACCGACACAGAAAATCAATGTGGTCAATATTTTTGACAGTAATAAAACAGATATTGAAGCCAATGGATAATGCCGCAAACCGATGAAAAGTTTTCAGAACTCTACAATCTTTCATCTATATACATTCTGGGTTTTCATTTTTATATGTTGGTGGCAACAAATATGACTCAGTTTTCTATTTCTTGTTTCGGCTGATTGGTAAGTGTGTATGAATTAGTTTCTGTGTGTGTGCCTGTTTGCATGTAAAGGTCCTTGAGAAACTGGTCGAATTGAATAGGTGCCCCGTTTCCAATATATGATCGGAAATAGCTGATTTTCTTGACGGTGCCAAGCCTTTGCTAATCAATTTCTGTGGTAAATGTTGCTGGATTCTGTTTAGCAAATGCTTCTTCGTACGTCCGATATATGTGCTACCGCACATACATGAGAATTTGTAGACTATGAATGATTTAGAGAGAATTGCAAATTGATCTTTGGCATCCAACATGATTCTCGGTGTACTAAGTATGATATTAACTTTAACACAGGGATAATTCTCAAGAGTTATTCTATTCAGCCACCGTGCAATTATTGAGGTTGTTACGTAGTCTCGAAATGGTAAGTTTAGGAAAACCTGCTTGACGGTATCCTCTCTAGTGCGAATATGCCGTCGTCTGATGGTGACATCAATGAATCGCTCTGGGTAGTTGTTCATTAGCAAAATTTTCCTGAGGTAGTCCAGTTCTTCTTCGATCTTGTGTTCAGAGTATATCTTCCTGATTCTGTTTGCTAGGTTGTTCACAAAGTTTCTTTTGTGGGATTTTGGCACACTGCTGTTGTGGTGGATTTATTGCCCGGTGAAAGTGGATTTTCTATATATGACCAGTGTCAAATCCCCATTTTTTTCTCGAGTGAATTTGATGTCAAGGAAGTAAAAACTATTGTTTTTCTCTACCTCGAGAGTGAATTTGATATCTGGATCGGCTCCATTTGCTTGTTTGAGGATTGCGGAAGGGTCTGCTGCTTCTGAGATGGACAACAATATATCATCTACATACCTTTTGAAGAGTGCGTACTGGTCAATTATACATTTTAGGCTCGTTTTTTCAAGATGATACATGTATACATCTGCCAGGGGGGGGGGCAATGCAGCTTCCCATAGCGACACCATTGATCTGGCGATAGTATATCCCTTCAAATGTAAATTGCACGTTTTTACATGCTAATATGAGGTCTTTTATGTCATTGGTGTCTATAGGGAAATCATAAAACTCATTTTTATAAGGTCACACAAGATCTCTGTTGTCTTATCCAGTAGTATGTTTATAAATAAGGATGAGACGTCAAGTGAGACAATTTTATTCTGTAGAATTTTATTCCCTTTCAGTTCATCTTCTAGCTCGAAGGAGTCCTTGATAGTATTTGCGTTTATGATGTTTCATATTGGATGAAGTATTTTGCAGAGAAACTTAGCTGATTTATGTTGCGGGCGTTGATCATTGACATAATAATGACCAGATCTTAGACATCACTTTGCAATACAGTGAGAAGGACCTTTACATGCAAACAGGCACACACAGACAAAAACGTATACACACTTACCAATCAGACAAAACAATAAATAGAAAACCGAATCATATTTATTGTCACCCACATATTAAAATGAAAACCCAGAATTTATATAAATGAAAGATTGTAGCGCAAAGTTTAGTATTTTCGAAATAAATGGTCATTATCCACTTTGTTATTAATGTTTTTTTCCTAATTATAAATATACTGTGTAATATATATATATATATATATATATGTATTACGATAGTACATGCAAGCTTTAAAGCTAGCAATGTCAGTAAAAATAGCAAGGACACTCCGTTTTTACTCCACAAAATTCTATAGCTTCATCATCATCATCATTTCCAGCCACACAAAAGTCAAGTGACTAATGTTTCACTGCCATATAACCATAAGGAGTGAAAAAAAGTGAATTTAGATAAATTAATATTGAGATTTACGAGAGAGGGAGAAGGATAGAGAGAGAAGAAAAACCTTGCTACTATGAGTAAATTTATCAGGATAACTCACAAAAATGAGGCAAACTAAACCTCTCCACAACACCATTATGGCCAAGTTAGCATTCGGGCAAGGCGACATCAGCAACACAGCTTCCTTGCGGATTTCACTGTATCACGTCATAAACAAACCGAACCTCACAGCTAACTCTGTCCTACTAAGAAAAGAAAGTTACGAAGATGATTCTACTATACATCTGCAACAAGATCGCCACTGAGCTCGATTCGCTGCCATATCACTAAGGGTTTCTAACCAAGAACTGTGATGTGCACGAGGACCCCATCCCGGCAGACGAGTGGATCCTATACTACCCAATTTTGATGTAAGTGACTTTAATTGTTTCTGCCATGTCAAAATCTGCCCACCTTGTTTCTACGCCAATTTGGTGCTGATGAGAGAACAGAGCTCTATTGGGCAATCGAAATGAGGGCATACGCAAAACGTGACCGAGCCAACGACGTTGATGGAGCCTTATTTGCTTTTCTAAAGACGAGCACTTATTGTCAGATCCAAAAATACGTCTACGGACGTCAACGTTAGTTATTCGTTGTTGATAACCAACATGTGCTATACTTCTCAAACAACGATGATCGAATGTCTGTAAGCGTCTCAGATCATCAACTCTATGAGGCCAAGTTTCACTAGCGTATAGTAAGACTGCGCGTACAGATGCATTGTAAACACGACCTTTAAGGCAAAGTGAAATATTGGCATTTCTCCATAAATGACGAAGATTCGAGAAAGCTACTCTAGCTTTCGTGATCTGCATTCTCACCTCATCGGACATATTGCCTACGTTATTGATAGAGCTCCCAAGATATATAAACCTGTCGACTATGTCAAGATCTTCATTCTGCAGTCGCAACGTCTCACAATAGTCGTCTTTCTAGACTTCAAGGGTGCATTTGATTCGGTGGATCGCAATGTTTTATTCCATATCTTGTCGAAAAGCGGTGTGCCCACTAAATTTGTTAATATTATACGAGCTCTCTACACAAATACTTCTGGTCGCGTTAAGGTTTACAACGAATTAACGCATAACTTTACAACCGGCAGTGGTGTTCGTCAAGGTTGTCCACTTTCCCCATTTTGTAATCGATGCTATTATGAACAACACTCTCTCACACATTCAGGACGCTGGAGTTGAAGTTCTCCCGGGAGATAAACTAGTCGATCTTGACTATGCGGACGATATCGTACTATTATTCAACAATTCTATAGCTTATAATTACGTAGAACCTTTCCATATATTCAGCATCAATTACGTTCAGATGTGGCTTGTAATATTCAACACTTATTGCACCACTTCATGTTGCTTCATCATCCTTTATCCGCCTTGTCCTTATGTAGCCATCATCCTTTTCCATATGAGGCCTCGATTTTGTTCTAATTACGCAGTAACACTAAGTGTTGAATTTTCAGTTACGGAATGAAAGCAAGCGTGCCAGACACAAAGGGCAACTTTCGGCTACTGAAGGAAATTTTGTCCACTGGCATCTGGGAAGATAGTGCTCATCAGCCTTGGTTGGTAAACTATCTAAGAGAAGAAAAACTCCGAATACAAACCATCCGCACTAGGAATTTGCCACCTAATATTCTTTTACAATCTACGTATAACGATACAAATTATGATTACATCTTGCATCGGCCGTTACACAGTATAAAAACAGTCGGCTTGTCTGCTGAGCTGTGCAGGGTGGATAAGCGAAATCAGGATACTGCAAACACTGTCATCTCCGATCCTACTTACTTTCCTTCTCTTTACTTATATAAATCCATCAATAATGCTCTTTTAGTTTCTGTGTATATGGTGGATTCCGATTATATCGCTGAGCCCAAAGCCGGATTGCCAAATATTAAAAATAATTAAAGTAAATTTCCATCCATTAAACCTAGGTTAGGTTTTAACGCTGAAACATACTAGACAACAAGCTCTCGCAAGTTGCATAAATTAGAAATCCATGTTGCGTATCTGAAACCAAAATACAGGATCCAACGAGCATTACAGAACTGGGTGAACCATCCTTATCTACGCTTTTCGGCTTCGAACCTCTGGTTCCACGGAGCTTCCTTAAGCTGGTATATGGAGCGTTGATATTGTCCTTAACACACTTGCTAAAGCTTGCTTGTAAAAAACCAACTTTGTGCCACATGCTTAAATACATCTACCATAATCGATGCTAGAAATTTCAATTAACGATGCCTTTTCGTTTTATCTGTATATGCTCTCACCGATTTCAGCACAGACAACAGCAAGAACACCTTTTACACAGACCTAATATGTAGAGCAGGACTTCCAGATTTAGTCTTGGTTATAGGTAATATAAGAGCACAAGTTGGGCTCTTTAGTAATGCAGAATTTCATTCAAGTGGAAGTTCTGCTATTCACAATTAAGGTACATGCCATTTTAGGCCCCCGCAGAAATAATCATTGAATCTCTGTAAAATTTATGAAGGTACTAAAAATAAGTCGCCGAATTTCCCGTGATTCCACTCATAATAATACTCGTCACAATGTAAGACGCCAACTTAAGCGCAATCTAAAAGTCGATCCAGAATCCTTTTGGACCAGTTAAGCTAAAAATGGAAGCGTTCGTATTTAGGTAATAGCCGCTGTTTGTTCTAACTTATTTGCGCTATAATTGACAGTAACAAACACCTAAAGAATAAAAAATAATTAGTCCTTATAGGTGGGCTGAACACTTCAAATAACTCATTTGGGCACCTGCGTTAGTCCCGATTCTCGAAAGCATGCTTGTATCAAGTGTTGAATGTTAATCTCAAAGAACCATCAGAGTTAGAAATACTGGATGCAATCCTATCTCTTAAACGTCGCAAAGTCGCAGGTCCTGATGATTTTCTTCCGGGATTATTCAAGGATGCTAGCGATATAATTACGAGAGCGTTCACTAACCAACTTTGGACTATATGTAATAAGGAGACCATACCACTAGCTTGGAATGAGTCGACCTTCATTTCCATCTTAGAAAACATCAATCACAACTCGTGTGATAACCATCGTGGCATGAACTCGACTCCAGTCGTTTCTAGGTTTTGTTTCAATTATCTTACGTCGTCTAAGCCCTTCGCTTTAATCACATGTTAGAGAACAAGTCGGTTTCTGGTCAAAACGAAGTTGTATATAGCCGTTGCACAATAGCCGTCTTTTTAGACTTCATGGGTGACTCAGTGGATCGCAATGTTCTATTCGATATTCTAGCAAAATGTTTTGTGCCCACCAAATTTTTAAATATTATACATTCTCTCTACATAAACATATCTGGTCGCACAACGAATTAAAACACAATTTAACTTCCAACAGTAGTGTTCGTCAAGGCTGTCCACTTCCCCCTCGAGATTATGTTCAAGACACCTTTAATAGATTAGACGTTGTTCCGTCTTTCGAACTGAAATGCGAACCGTCTAAATGTAAGATACATCTTCAGGATCACCCACAACTAACTCCAAATTTGCGACTGCAGAATGAAGATCTGGACAGGTTTCCATGCCCTGACAGCTCTAGCAATACATCTGACGAGGTGAATATCAAAATCGCGGAAGTTGGAGTAGCTTTCTCGAACCTTTGTCATTTATGGAGAAACGCGAGTATTTCACTGTCTTAAAGACCTTGTTAACGACGCAACTGTACCCGCTGTTTTATTATACGCTAGTGAGACTCGGCTGCTTAGATTTGATGATTTTAGACGCTTACAGGCAGTTGGCCATCATTATTTAAGCATAGCACATGTTGGTTACCAATTACCAATAGCCAACGTTGTCTTCCGTAGACGTATATTTGGAAAATCAAATGTGGCTCCATCAACTAAGTTGGCTCGGTTATGCTTTCCGTATACCATAAATTCGATTGCCCAGTAGAGTACCGTTGTCTCATTCAGCGCTAGATTGGCGTAAGAAACAAGATGGGCAGATTTTGACATGGAAGAAATATTTAGTCAACCAAATTCAAATAGGACCAACACGTCTACTAGAATGGGGTCCACATGCTCATCATCGTTCTGTGTTGGAAACCCTACGCGATATGGCAGCGAGTCGAGCTGAAAAGCGATCTTGTTGCAAGTTTATAATAGAATCTTCTTTAGAACTTTATTTGCTTTGTTGAAGAGAGTTAGCTGCGAGGTTCGGTTTCGTTTATGACGTGATACAGTGAAGTTTTATTACCGATTTTACCTTACCTTAATGCTGACTTGGCCATAATGGTGTTGGGTAGAAGTTTAGTTTGTCTCGCTTCTGTGTTATTTAGATAAATATACTCAGAGTAATTACGTACTCTCTCACAGAAATCTCACTACTAATTTCTGCGCCTAAATAATTATTTTGTCGTTATTAACAAAAATTACATTGTTTTCTTGTTTCGCTTCTAATGGTTATATGGCAGTTAAATATTAGTTACTATTGGCTTTCGTATGGCTGTGCATAATGATGATGATGGTACTTTGTCTGGTATCAATACAGGAATCCGAGTTCCTGCATTAATTAAGTCGTGACTTCTCCCAAAGTGACCATATTAAAAGTCAGAATGGTAAGAGAAAAATTTCTTAGGATTTAGAGACGATAATTAAAAAAACAGTGGCTATTTTTTAGTCCATGCGTATGACTCTTGAAGATTCTGATCTCCAATAAACTGTGAACAGTCACAGCAGACACGCTATACTAATAATTCGGCGCGTAATTGGTCAAATATAAGAAACATACCACCCTGTACATTAAATTTATAAAGTGATACGCTTCCTGAAAGCTGCATCTTTATTGGAATATTTTACTTAAATCGAAATGCTCTATTCCCATACACTTAATACTTTATCATATTTATTTAAGTTAAAAATAAAATATGATGATAATGATGATAATTAAACCAGACAGTTAGTTCTGTCAAATCTCTATCACATTACTTCCCAATTATCTACAACATCAAGACTATGTTGCCCTTCTATAAATGCGAGATTCATGGAAAACCAATTAAAAAATTTAGGAACCCGGATGCGATCTCTTCATGATCGAGCGGAAATCGTTAGTTTCTTAGGAGCATAAATGATCGCATTGATAGCGACAGTCATTCGGTGCCGACCTTTGAAAAACAGGCCGACGACTACTCAAACTCTAATCTGAAAGGTATTAACTGCATTTTGGTACTCAAGAAACAGTAGTTATACGAGATCTAGTCTTATTATGTCTAATTTAAAGCTCATATTTGTGGAAATCATGGAGAACTAGCTAGAGCTGTATACACGAAAATGATGGATCAAGGTGCATAATTTATGAAATCAACAACGTTAAACACTGTGGCCAGGAACCGCTAGTCGTGCCGGAGAAAACGTTCCTAACAACATATGGCGGCATAGGTTAAGATTTGAGCCTAGTGCATCGTTAAAAATATATATGGCTGCACCCATCTACATAGAGTCCCGTCTTCCGCAGTCTTGATAAATCTAGGCATTGGAATGACCAGTCATCAGTAGGATCGTCGTTTACACTACTAAAGGATTATGACACTATTACTAGCCTGTTAAAGGTACTTTCTCCTTAGAAATCAGCGCGTATATTTTCCCAAGACAAAGACGGTTGATTACGCAGAAACTGGAATATAACAAACGTGTTTACGATTATCCATTCATACCCATTTAAGATTCCCAGAAGCGAGCCTAGATAAAACGAGAGTTCATAATTCTTCAATAAAGCAAGGCCTTTGCTGTAATACTGGACATCATCATTTATAGCATACACGCGTCAACGGAGATCATATAGAATGAGCTCCATGAGCCATTAAAGTAATTCAAATCTGCTCTATTGGACATTTCGAGAACCAAATAGCGGCAAGAACAAATCTTTGTGTAAGAGGGCGATTTAAACTCTGTTATTAAGGAGTCGGTATTATAAAAGAAATCCTCCTTGATCTCTGTGGAGCCAGTGCATGTCACCACAGTGAATGATGACATACATAAGTAACAAGAGATGAATTCTGAAATCCTATAGTACCAGCAAGTTTACTAATTATTTGCATGACTGAAGAGTCTGGAGGTCTTCAGATATTTTTAAACATGAATTATTATTTACACTAATTAAAATAATACAGGTTTTACATTTTAAAATGTTAAATTGAAATAATGGAATCGAAATAACACTAACCTGGAAGGAACATATCAACGTCTCGTCAACGGACATCATAGCACCTGCATTATCAAATTCACCACAGTAATTAGGCGCAGAAAATAGAGTAACTAGCTGGCGTTTCGCGAAAAACTCATATCCATCTTCTACAACCTATTTTTTTAAATAAACAAATAACGTGTATTTTAGATGTCTAAATAAAAACATGGAAAATAAATGCAAGATTACATTTGGAAGACAGCATCAAATAATGGTATGAAAATATGATTGTATGAAACGGAGTAGAAAACTAGTTTCAGTAGGATCTTAATAGTTACCCGGTATTTGTTTTACACAAAGACTGCTGGATTGCGGTAAAAAAATTCGAAATCCACTTTAAAAATTCTCAAAACAAAAATATTAGAAATGTAATAAATCAAGTAGAAATTTAGTTTAAAATGTTTGATCCCAATTTACTGGAGGATCACATAAATATTACTAACATTTCGATAGATAAACTTGCGTCACAAGTGTGTATTCGAGTATGTCTATAACTGAGAGGTATTCTTTTAAACGTAATAACATGCATGCGTATGTTCATTTAAGTGCCGATTACAGTGATATAATATGATAGTTCACTATATATGCATCTGTCATGCCGAAGTGTGTATGTATTTATAACACGGAAGCCCTCAGATAAATATAACTGCAAGTTCACGGAAATGAAACTACAATCGATACTTGCAATCTTCACTTTCAAAATATTGGACCATGTGTTTGTCCGGACATATAGGCAACCTACCTTATAATGAATGGAAAAGTAATACTGACAAACCAGTTGTAAATTTACATCAAAGTAAATGGCTATGTTAGCGATAAATAAATTGATACATTAGGGACTTAAAATTTATTCATATTATTTTAGGTATTATCTGTTGAAAGAAATATCAGTATTCTAGAAAAGAGAATCGATATGTTTTATAAAGTTCAATAATAAATTATGTACCCTATAAGTGACAATAAGATAAAATTAAAACGCGAAGAATTACGAATGGTTGAAATAGTCTATTAATAAATAGCAAACGCATGCGATCGCCCATAACATAATCAAACCTTCATAATTTTTAGGTCTAAAAGTATATCATATAGGCTCCACCTAAAGAAAAGGCTAACCAAGAAACATTAGTTAGTATATAACTGAAAATTGCGTGTAGTATGCGGCAATGTAGTCCAGTAGTACGAGCACCAGATTCTGAAGCATACGTGCCCAGATCCAAGCCATTTCCGCAACAAATTCTGAACGGTCATCGCCATGTCCAGCCACACAAAAGTCAAAAGTGACTAATGCTTCACTGCCATATAACCATAAGGAGTGAAAAAAGTATAAAGTGAATTTCGACAAATTATTAATGAGATTTGCGAGAGAGAGAGAGAGACAGAGAGAGAAGAAATACCTTGCTACTATGAGTAAATTTATCAGGATAACTCACAGAAATGAGGCAAACTAAACCTCTTCACAACACCATTATGGCCAAGTTAGCATTCGGACAAGGCGACATCAGAAATACAGCCTCCTTGTGGATTTCACTGTATCACGTCATAAGCAAACCAAACCTCGCAGCTAACTTTGCTCTACTAAGAAAAGAAAGTTACGATGATTCCACTAGACATCTGCAACAAGATCGCCACTGAACTCGATTCGATGCCATATCGCTAAATGTTTCTAACCACGAGGACCTCATCCTGGCAGACGAGTGGGTCCTAAACTACCCAAATGGGATGTAAGTGACTTTAATTGTTTCTGCCATGTCAAGATCTACCCATCTTGTTTCTTACGACAATTTGGTGCTGGATGAGAGAACAGAGCTCTACTGGGCAATCGAAATGAGGGCATACGCAAAACATGACCAAGCCAACGAAGTTGATGGAGCCTTATTTTTTTTCTAACGACGAGCTTTTATTGTCGGATCCAAATATACGTCTACGAATGCCAATGTTAATTATTCGTTGTTGTTAACCAACATGTGCTATACTTCCCAACCAACGATGATTGAATGCTTGTAAGCGTCTCAAATCATCAACTCTAAGAGGCCAAGTTTCACTAGCGTATAATAAGACTGTGCGTACAGATGCATTGTAAACACGACTTTTAAGGCAAAGTGAAATATTCGCGTTTCTCCATAAATGACGAAGGTTTGAGAAAGTAACTCTAGCTTTCGCGATCCGTATTCTCACCTCGTCGGACATATTGCCTACGTTATTGATAGAGCTCCCAAGATATGCAAACCTGTCGACTATGTCTAGATCTTCATTCTGCAATCGCAACGTTGGAGTGAGTGTTGGGGGATCCTGTAACAGTATCTTACATTTAGATGGTGCGAATTTCATACCGAAAGACGGAACGTCTGTTAATCTATTCAAGGTCGCCTGGAAAGCATAGTACGATATAGTCCGCATAGTCAAGATCGACTAGTTCATCGCTCGGGAGAACTACAACTCCAGCATCCTGAACGGGTGGGAGTGTTGTTCCTAATAACATCGATTACAAGGTCAAACAAAAATGGGGAAAGTGGACAACCTTGACGAACACCACTACTGGTTGTAAAGTTATGCGTTAATTCGTTGTAGACTTTAACGCGACCAGAAGTATTTGTTTAGAGAGCTCGTATTATATTTAAAAAAATTGTGGGCACACCGTTTTTCGACAAGATATGAAATAAAACATTGCGATCCACCGAATCAAATGCATCTTTGAAGTCTAGAAAGACGGCTATTGTGGGACGTGATATAAATGTCTCTGTTCGAGAACTTGTCTTAACGTAAAAATATTATCAATACATCATCCTGCGCTGAATACGGCCTGTGCTTCTCTCATATGTGATTCACGTGAAGCGCTAAGACGTAGGATAATCGAAGCAAACAACCTTGATACGACCGCAGTCAAACTTATACTACGATGGTTATCGCACGAATTACGATTGCCATTTTGAAGATGGGAATGATGGTCGACTCATTCCAGTCAAGTTGTACGGTTTCCTTATTCCATATAGTATGAAAAGGTTTGGTCAACGCTCCTGAAATTATATTGCCACCATCTCACTTTCTAATTAAAAAGTAAAAACAATAGCAAATTGGATAATGGTAATTTATTTCGAGACTACTAAACATCACATTACAATCTTTCATTTAAATACATTCTGGGTTTTAATTTGATTATTTGGGTGGCAACAAATCTGACTCGGTTTTACTTCTATTTCTTGTTTGGACTGATTATAAAGTGTTTATGCGTGTATGTCTGCATGTAAAGGTCTTTCTCGCCGTATTGCAAAGTGATGTCTGAGATCTGGCCATTCTTGTATTGATTGCTTGAGAGTTAACCAACTGGTCGCATTGTTAGCTGTTACGTATACGAATGTTATTCTACCGAGTGTATTCTTTCGTTTCCCCTTGTTCCGCAATTATGTTTTCTCCACTTGTTAGCAGCGCAGGTGCGGATTTTAGTGTTGAATACTCATATTGTTTCGAAATTTCTGTCATCGTATGTGCATTTGTTTTTTTTTCTCTTCAGTTTTTTGCCAATCCGATCGATTCCGACTGGTTGCTTTGTTTCCGATATATGATCGGAAATAGCTGATTTTCCTGACGGTGACAAGCCTTTACTGCGGTAAATATTGCTCTATTCTGTTAATCAATTGCTCTTTCGTACGTCCAATACACGTGCTATCGCACACACACGAGAATTTGTAGACGATGAATGATTCTCTCCAAATCCTTATATATATATATATATATATATATATATATATGCATGTGGGCCTTTTGAGGGTTAGTGATCAAAGTTGATCAATTTTTAACGAGAAATCACTGTTTACTATAATTTGTGATTGCAAGTGTAACGTATTTTGAAGTTTTGATGACGAGACTAGAAACGAAGTTCGGAAACGCCAGCCTAACAAGAAGGAGCTAGCCTAAATTCTCAGTGGTTAGTGCATATCGTGTTGATTCCTTCAGAACGAGAAAAAAATGAAAAAAGGAAGCACACACACCGGTCGCCTATGTTAGCATAATGTGCTTGGTCAACATCCGTAATCTGTTACTGAGCCAGATACCGTAACACATAATAATAAAAATAATCCAGACGTGTGCAAACTTGCCGTTACCAGCAATCAAATTATGGAATATATCCTTCCAATAAAAGCGATGTTGATTTTGAGGCAGCATTTGAATTGCTATTTAAACAAAAAGCCGACTCAGAACCTACCAGTATAGATTATAAAATTTTTATCAAGGCTACAATGGTTCATCAGGCGTTACATTTGAAATAGTCCAAATGCGTAGAACAGCATGCATTGACAAAGCAACATTTAAATGCGCTTAAAGGTATCAGAAGATATGCAGACATCAAAATACTACGCGCTGATAAAGGAAAGAGTGTTGCTATAATGGACAAATCTGACTACCTACAAGATGGAAAACGTGTTGAATGACAATACAAAATTCACGCGTCTAGACGATAAATAAGTCGAACAAATACGCACACTACTAGGTAATTATTCGGTTGGAGATGACGCAAGCAATTGATTGGTTTCCCTTCTTCACAATCTCTCTATGATTATATATTTCATTCAATGAATTTTATTAAAGCTCGCATTTCAAAAGAACATGTATTTATACCTTGCTTTGCCTTTCAATTTATATATAAAGGGATGTTCATTTATGGATACTTGAGAAGAAAATGAGAAAGAAGCGTTTCTTGTATCTGATAAAATTCCTTTTCTTGCACATTGAAAAGTGGTATATATATATATAGATATATATATATATATATATATATATATATATATATATATATATATATATATATATATATATATATATAATTAGGAGGAAAGAACACATTAATAACAAAGTGGATAAATGCCATTTATTTCGTGAATACTAATCATCTCTTATACAATCATACGTATTTATACATTTTGGCTTTTCAAATGATTATGCTAGTGGTAACAAATCTGACTCGTTTTTACTTCTGTTTCTTGTTTTGGCTAGTTGGTGAGTGTGTATGCGTGTTTGCATGTAAAGGTCATTCTCGCAGTATTGCAAAGTGATATCTGAGATCTGGTCATTATTGTTTTGATAGCTTGAGAATTAACCATTTGTGCGCATTGTTCACTGTTACATGTACGAGAGCTATTTTTCCTAGTGTAGTTGATCGTTTCACCTTGTTGCGCAAATTCGTATTTTTCACATGGTAACAGCGCCAGTGTGGATTGAAGTGTTGAACGCTCATATTGTTTGGAAACTTCTGTCACCGTATGCGCCTCTGTTATTTCCTCTTCAGTTTGTTGCCAATCCGATTGTATGTTTGTTGATTCTAGTCGAGGGTCTGTTTGTTCTTGACTGGATACTAGTAGATTGTTGTTTATATAAAACAACAAGCACCTGACCTTAATATTCAAAAGTTTCATCAACATGATATTCTAATCGACTGGCCAAGAGAGAGAAAGTTAAGTAATTGTCAGAAGGCTATTTTCATAATTATCCCCTTTACCCACTACGCTAACACTATTGTTAGATAATTTTCTTGATTACGTCATTCAACATGGTAAGCCTGATACGTTAACATCCAGTCACCGCAACAAACAGTATTTAACAGCCACCATAATGTCACTTGGATGAATGTTTTTGGAAATAAACATATATCGGTTCTGAAACTTTTCAACTGAAAACAATCCTGTTGGTCAAAAAAGATCAGATAATTACATGCTATAGAGTATCGCAACAATTTATTTTATGCGAAGACATCGAAATATTAATCTTATAGGAAGTATATTAAATTTTAGACTTTATATACAATAAATCAAATACGCACATACACAGACAAATTTATAAAAGAAATGCATTATTCAAACAAAAATAGAGAACAGATATTTTCGTGAAGTTTGTAAAAATCTAACCCATCTAAAAGGGTGAACGCACTCAGTGACCATTTGGTCACAGGTTTCAAGCGCCCACTTAAATTCATAATATATAGGGGTGTATAGTCAATGTCATTCTGATGCCATCTACGCAAAAACTTTAGATAACTTTTACACTAATATATTATTAATGACCATTTTATTGCCGTGCTTTTTACCATTCAGCTACAATTACGATCAGTAATTATTTATTTTCTCGGTTAATAACATATATAGTCACTAACAGTTTCAATTAAATGTATGATGCTTAAAATCAGGCGTTAAATAAAATTAATTCAATTTTATCATTCAGATTTGGATTTTTTAAACAACATACGCAATGATATATTTATATATATACAATATTAATTAAGATCTCAGTAACCTGATTCTGATAGATTTACGGTGTGCGCATGATGTAATTTTTAGTGTTGGAGAATATGATGATGAATCAAATATTTTATCAGAATTATTATTCAAACGAGAACAGAAGAATATTTTTTGAAAAATCACAAAGAACAAGAAATGGGAAACGAGCATATTCTACAGCAGAAATCGTAACTTTTAAAATTGGACGTCTATTAATAAGAACGTATTACACAAGTTTCGGCTGCTGAAGAAAACTTTGGCCACTGGCATCTGGGCAGATAATGCTTATCAGCCTTGGCATACTATCTAGGAGAAGGAAAGCTCTGAATATAAACCATCCTCACTAGGAATGAGCGACCTAGTGTTCTTCTACAGTCTACATATAACCACGAACCATACAAATTACAATGTTTTTCTTATGACTATATGGAAGTGAACCAATCAATTTTGGATTTTGTATGGCTGTGTATTTTGATGATCATATTTATTAAAATAGCAAAACTTTATAATTCAAGACTGCCCGATTGCACTCAAGATAATTTACAAGAATTCCTTATGGTTATATGGCAGTGAAACATTAGTCACTTTTGACTTTTGTGTGGCTGGACATGATGATGATGATAACAAGAATTCCTATTCTAAATGAAAAATTTAAATTTAATAAGAGGGGTTACTAATATTCGGTAGCAGCACCGATAAGATATTTTGGCTTTATACTAGACTTTTTAAATAGTCCAATCAGTAAAAATTCGATTAATCACTTAGTAGCGAGGTACGGGTCCTTGATCGAGAAATGATTTATTTAGTCATTTCACATATATGACTACATATATCCTCTCAAAATAAACTACGATGGAAATGTAGACTAACGAAGACATTGAATTTCACCGTATTTATGACGACGAGCGTTAGATTCCGGAATTGAATGTCATTAGTTCCATTGCATTTTAAAACAGATTTAGTGCATATTTTACACATCTAATTATAACAATTACCGTCCAGATCAACTAGAGAACCGTAGTATGTTATAGAGACGCATACTCTTACAACTTTAACTGCTGATACGACGAGCTACGGGCCGTCGTTCTTCGAGACTTACATAGCTACAGACCGTAGTCCATTTCATGTAAAATTCAAGTAGAGACATAGAATACATCTTATTTATATTAAAATAAACTAGGTTGGAGCCAATGACATTTTATAGTTACTCGACCTGTCGCTGAATGTCATTCAAATGTATATATTAGATGTCAAAACTAGACAGATTAATGAAAAAATACCATACACGTGCGAAGGATCTACATTTGTATTAGAGCATGACACATGCTCTGCTACGACCGAGACAACACATTAAAGACTATTTCAACAAATAATTAAAAATTTAGTTCACAAAGTTGGCTTGAGAAAACCAACTTACTGATATTCTATTTTCTAAGCTTCAAATCAAACGCAAAAACCTCATAATATTACGTGGATTCCTTCACACGTTATCTTACAAATAATCAATCGGATTTTAATATGCTGTGAAGGAAACAATTATAAATCACAACTGCTCACTCCGAGTGGTAATGGGGATATCGCCAGCACAATACTCCGAAGAAACTTCATGGTTACGCTAATAAAGCCTGACTATTACTCAACAAGGACAACCGGAGTAAAATAAGAACAATTTTAACTCCAGAAGACTGGATAACATTCTATAACATTATCAAACATTACAAATTATACTACGATTTATGAGAAGGGTTACATATTTACTGTATTATTTTAAAGATGAAGTGAAACGAAAATTTCTCGATAAAGTAAACAGCACCGACTACGAAATAAATGACTTGTACTGGAGAGGGAGCTCATCAATAAATTCAGCAGTTCATAATAGGTTATTTTAACATTCAAAAACAACAAGAGCGTTAATGCTGCAAATATTTATTGATGGCTATTGGGGTATTTATAAGAGTATTATCACCCGAATTCATTTACATTTCAAGAATAAGGGCCGGTAAAGGTTTTAGAAACATTCGCCAATAGCATCAAATTCATTAGTACTAGAAAATATTATATCCAAAATATCGACAATATTGAAACGATCTACCGAAGCGCACCATCAGCTAATTGATTAACATATATAATGTAAACAAGTAGAAAATGCTATATTTCGCATCAACAGGCACAAAGCCATATAATTTTAAATATAATACATAAATCACTTCAGGTACAGCTTTTAAACAATAGAAAACAACAGTAAAACGTTACCTGGTGCGCTCGACAAATAAGGTCTAACTCGTGTTTTTCAAGGAACTTAGCTACGATGTCTGCACTAAAAGTGAAGCTGACACCGCGATCATTTTCACCCCAACCGCTAATATCCTTGTCTGGATCAGACCAAAGGAGATCACACAGAAGACCCTGTTCAGGAACATCTGTCGGTCTCATGATCCTTCGAATTTGCTCCATAGAAAGTAAATCAGGAGACAAGCCACCATGGCAGCAAAATATTTTTTCATCTACGATTGCAACAATTGGCAAGCAATTAAAGCAGTCGGTAAACGTTTTCCAAAGCTTAATGTTGTAACGCCTTTTGCCTGAAGAAAATTACGTAAGCACACTTACATTCATCGTAAAATCCGTAAATACGATTAATCGAAGCACATTCATGGTTGCCTCGCAAGAGGAAAAAGTTTTCAGGGTATTTGATTTTATAAGCTAAGAGAAGACAAATTGTTTCCAATGATTGCTTTCCTCTATCAACATAATCCCCCAAAAAGAGATAATTGGAATCAGGAGGGAAGGTTCCATATTCAAATAATCTTAACAAATCATAATATTGTCCATGAATGTCTCCGCATATTTTCAATGGAGCTTCTAATTCCAATAGAATCGGTTGCCTAAGAAATATTTCACGAGATTTTATTGCAAGTCCTCGTATTTCTGCTTCGGTTAATTGCACATTTTTTCCGGGCCTCGAACCACGAACTAAATTATATTAAAAATTCAAAGTCAAACCTTCAAGTAATCGAGAGATAATAGCATCTATATTAAGTTTTTCCGCATCTGCCATCTAAAATTATTAACCAATATATTGAAGATGGCGAACAAAATTAAAAAGTGCGCTAAACATACAAACTACTTCAAACAATATTTGGATGACAAACGAATAAAACACAAAGTAAAGCATTTGGCGTACTTATATAACGGATTCGAGATGTAGTGGAACATTTAAATACTTGTAGAGGGAGATATTTCCTATGAAAAAATGTCATACTGTTTACCCTTTTCAGGCCAATGTTTACAAATTTGTTACCAAGCAAAGGTAGCACTAAGCAGCGTCTTATCTGTAAAAAAAGTCTACTCAGTTACTGCAGTAAACCAATAATTACGATGCATAAGTGAATAATAGAGAATTGTTAAGTGTAACGACACAAATCAATCGCCGACATATTGCGTAAATTAAATTCAAATTTATTTACGTTGCACCAATGAGAAAAAAGCAAATTGCCGTTTAACCACGTCTAACCACGTTTAACCAATAGTATGCAAGTACACATATTGCATGCTATTTAAGCACGGTAATTTACCATGCAAGTCAGTTGTGGCAGTTGCCTTCTACCTGCTTCACGCGTGTGCGTTCTGTCGGCTGTCAATACGTGTGCGCTCTGTCGGCTGTCAATACCTACTCATCTTGTTGCGTGATACCGGAGAGACGAGCCAATTGGGTGCAGGACCCGCAGGACACCATCCACAACACGATCACAGCTCAACCACGGGAGCAACAAATCAACCAGAGTCCACCCAAGGATCTAGGACATCTTCAACGCTGAAGACTTCAAGAGAACGCATTACCCGGCCCTCTTAAGGGCCCCATATCAGTAACTAATCTCTATTCAGAGCACCTTAACCGAGTTTGTAACGTCGTACGGCATTTACTTGAAGCCGGGGCGTTTACAAAATTGGCCACCGCGCCAGGATACTGATTATTTATCTGATTTTTTTTGGGTATAAATAAATTGACTTTCTTCTTCATTTGTTTAGGATAAATCGACTAACATTTGCGTTTTCTTTACCCTGATCCTGTTTTTCTGTTGGGTATATATTCGTGAATTTGTGGTGTTCTTCTTCCCTAAAGGAAAATTTCAAATTTTGGAAGCAGTGTGTTATTCTTGCTGTTGAAAATAATAATTCATTAGCACTAAAGGCCAACGGGGCCTCTACGTCTTCCCTAAAGGAAAATTTCAAATTTTGGAAGCAGTGTGTTATTCTTGCTGTTGAAAATAATAATTCATTGGCACTAAAGGCCAACGGGGCCTCTGTTCGTCTTCCCTACGGGACAATTTCAATTTTTGGAAGGAGTGACGCTGTTCTGTGTTGAAATAATAATACATTGTCATCAAAGGCCATCGGGGCCTCTGTTCGTTTTTTCCTTTTGTACTGGACAATATCAAGCAACAGTGGAAGCTGTTTGTGGGACAATTTCAATTTTTGGAAGGAGTGAGGCTGTTCTGTGTTGAAATAATAATACATTGTCATCAAAGGCCATCGGGGCCTCTGTTCGTTTTTTTTCCTTTTGTACTGGACAATATCAAGCAACAGTGGAAGCTGTTTGTGGGTAAGCGTTTCGTTATATATTTATACATTTATATATACATTTTCATACTGCTTATAAATTTATACTTTTAAGATCCCGTAAGATTGTTAAAATGTCAGGTCCAATTTTAGATATTGATGTTCCTGTTTGGGATGGAGATAGTGAGTTATTTTTTATGCGCGTAGACTCCGCTTTCTCCCCGTTTCCTGATTATGACAGTCATCAAAATCTGTCAAAGGTTTTTGCTAAACTACCTTCTGAATTGCAGCGACGGATTTATCCTAAGCTTGAGGCCATTAGGAAACTACCTAATCCCATTTTGGGCCTACAAAACGAGGTAGAATCCTTGCTTGGACCCATGGAAACTGAGCAGATAATAAACAAATATGCGCAGTTAGATATGCCAAATCTTAGCCCCATAGAAATACTGAGGGAATTACGGAAACGTTGGTATAAAACCAACATTTCTGACCATGAGGCTAAGGTTGTTTATATTAACAATCTTCCCCAAACATTAAAACTCTTTGCCAGACAGCTCCCCAACACTCTCTCTATAGGTGACTTATCAGAGAGATGTGAGTTAGAATATAGGGTTTTGGAACCCAAAGTGAATCCATCATCCTTTTCTTCACCCCTGCAAGATGATAGAATCTCCTCCTTAGAGAGAACAGTGGCGAACATGGCCAAAGTTCTAGAAGGATTGGTCATTACCAAATCCGAGATAAATCAAGTGAATGCTCGACCAAAATTCGTTTCCAAGTCAAATTATAATGGTAGGCGGCGATCGAGATCACCGCAATCATTTAATAAATATGCTCCAAAGAACTGGTGTTATAACCACCAGAAGTTTTTATGCTTGCCAAGTTTGTCTTTGTCGTTCCGAAGAATTTCCGAATGAGTGTCAATTTCCACAGCTGACGGAGTGGACAACAGACCGCAGGCACAAGGGTGCATCAGTATCGGGAAACGTCTGGCGCAGGAAGTAAAAGACCGTACTTTCTGCACATCAACGGCATCAACGGCGCTACAGGGAAGAAGCCAACTACAATCCGACATCCCTGTCGACGTTTTTCGTCCACGCCGAATTTTTCACATAGAAAACCAAACAGACAATGCCGGTCGCTATCACCAGCCTACTTCTTTGCATGACCCGGCCAAACAGCCAAACGAACTTCTGCACCTTCTTGATTTCAAAACTGGCGAAGAGTACCTCGTAGACACAGGTGCAGCAGTCTCAGTTCTCAAAGGTGATTCAATGGCCGAGATGTCGCTAGGCGTTCTTCTCGCAACAGCTACAGGCGAGCCCATACCAACTTATGGCTGCCAATACCGCACACTCAACATAGGTCTACGACGTGAATTTTCCCACAACTTCACTCATTGCTAAGGTCTCACATAATATAATAGGCCTTGATTTCCTTCTAAAATTTCGGCTCATTGTTGATCTTGCCAATCAAAGATCATCGACCCCTCCACCGGACTTGAACAAAGCTTTTGGACACTTGCCTCCGAGCGTTTGGAGTTACAGGTCATTCAACCAACCCCAGTGCATCATTCAACAGAGATATCAGCAGCTCTTCGAAAATACAAATCGCTTTTCGATCTTAACAAATCCGATCTGCGAGTCTCCAACACGATGCATCATATCGTCACAGAAGGACAACCTATTGCACTCAAGAAGCGACCACTGGCTTCTGCTAAGCTGAAAGCTGCCCAAGAAGAATTCTCAAGGCTTTTGGAAGAGGGAATCATCAGACCATCAAAAAGTTCATGGGCGTCACCACTGCACATAGTCTCAAAATCAAACGGATCGTACAGAGCCTGTGGAGACTACCGTAAGCTAAATTCAGTGACAAAATCTGATGCATATCCTATTCCAAATATCAACACATTACTTGAAAAACTCAACGGCAGCAATTTCTTCTCAGTAATTGACCTTAGACAAGCCTACCATCACATCCCGGTAGCACCAGAGGATATCGAGAAAACTGCTGTCATCACTCCATTTGGCCTTTTCGAATACCTTTACATGCCTTTTGGACTTAAGTGTGCTACACAGACATTTCAAAGATTCATGGACAACATACTTCGCGACGACTCTGCTTATTGTATGTCATATCTCGATGACATTATGGTATTCAGTCCAGATCTAGAATCTCATGAGAAACATCTACGAAATGTCCTCTCGCGCTTATCCAACCACGGACTCAAGATCAACTGTGACAAGACGCAGATTGCAACTTCATCCGTCGACTTCTTAGGGCATCGTATCACAGCCCAAGGTATTCAACCGTTGCCGTCAAAGACGAATTCAATCAAGAATATCAAGTCACCAAGGACTTTGAGCGATTTACAGAAAATCCTGTGAGTACTAAACTATTATCGCAAGTTCCTTCCAGGCCTTTCAAAACAACTTTATCCTTTGTGCAGGCACCTGCAGAACCGAAAAGGACTTAGCAAGAATTCCATCATTGCTTGGTCATCCGAAGACGAGGAATTACTTCGACTTGCCATCAACTCGTTAGCAAATGCCACAATGCTAACGCATCCAGATTTTGAAAAGCCATTTCTACTCACGACAGATGCTTCTGAATTCGCTATTGGAGCCACTTTGGAACAAAAGATCGACGGAGTTCGGAAGCCTATCAGTTTCTACTCGCGTACTCTCCAACCAGTAGAAACGAGGTACGACACTTTCGGCCGAGAACTTCTCGCCATCCACGACACAGTGCGCCATTTTATCAACATCATTGGCAGTAGCAGATTTGTTGTTTTCACAGATCATGCACCACTAGTTAGCGCACTTCGAAACGCAACTTCATCTATCGCTAAGTACCCTGCCAGAGTGGAAAGACAGCTTTCTCGTCTAAGCGAATGGCAATTTAACGTCTTTCACGTCAAGGGCAAACAGAACTTCATTGCAGATGCCCTGTCTAGGCCAGACGTCTCTCCACAACCACCTTCGCCGTCACCATTCACTGTCAACTCCGTGGCACTCAGTGAACCTGCACTAACGCCAACTCTCCTGCGAACTGAACAACGCGGTGATATTCATATTCAAAGATCAATAGCCCATCACCCAACCAAGTTAATATGCCGTCTGTGGGAAGGCTTACCAATTGTTTACTTCACGGGTACGCAGCCCAACAAGCCAGTTCTACCGATCAGCCTTCAGAGAAAAGTTTTCGATTCAATTCACTCAATTTCTCACCCAGGAAGCCAAACGACTGTCCGACTTCTTACAGATCGTTTCTGGGGTCACAGACTTAGGCAGAATGTTAAACGATGGGTCTCAGAATGTGCAATTTGTCAGAAAAACAAGATCACACGACACACTCGTTCTAAGTTGCAATATTTTCGGTCTACTTCTCGCCTAGCCATCGTCCACATCGACATAGTTCATCTGACAAGGTTCAAGGTTTCAGCTACCTTCTAACTATGATCGATAGATTTACACGGTGGCCTGCGGCATTACCTCTTGGCACCATTTCTGCAGACGAAGTAACAAACGGTTTTATCTCTGCATGGATATCCAATTACGGTGTTCCCAATGAGGTCATCACGGACAGAGGCACTTGCTTCTCATCTGATCGTTTCAAAACCACCTTGCGGCACATGGGATGCATCTTACGCCAGACGACTGCCTACCATCCCCAAGCTAATGGCATGGTAGAGAGAATGCATAGGGAACTCAAAGCAGCTTTAGCATCCTCGTCCATTAATGGCAACTGGGTCGATACACTACCTTTAGTTCTGCTGGCCATGCGTTCTCGTACTCGAGAATCCATTAAAACGTCTGCGTCACAACTCTTATATGGCATGGATCAACGCCTGCCTAGTCAGCTCCCACGTCTACTACCGGCACAAGATGACCCACAAGACGAAGCTGCCCGCCTTCGATTTCATTTCGGTAACATGTCCGAACAGCAGCCGAGACACACGCCTCGTCCAGTCTTCGTTCACCCACAGCTCCACAGCTGCAAGAGAGTACTCGTTCGCAACAATAATGCTGTTGCATCACTACAACCCAAGTATCGCGGTCCTTACCCGATTTTACTCAGACAGCCAAAATACTTCATCATTATGCAAGGCGCTACACCGACATCAGTAAGCATAGACAGGTTAAAACCGTTTATCGAACCACCTGATCCTGAGAGCGTTCAACCTTCTACACACGTCTCAGGCTCCGTCTGCCCACAATCTCAACCTGCTTTGTATAACGCGTAATTAATTTTTTTTTAAACATTAACATTTAACTATAAATTTTTTTAACCTTACGTTAATTTTCGTATTTGTCTCACGTGGCATAACCAGCTGTTCTTAGCTAACAATTGTGTAGCATTTTTGAACAGTTCTTTGGTATTATGCCATCTCTGAGGCAATGTTCGTGTACATATTTTATGAAATTACCTTTGATTTTAATGTATATATATTTTACATTATAATGTATTTCTCACACATGACATTACACAGCCTATTTTGGTATGACCAGCTACTTAGAGCTAACGCTTTCGTGTAGCAACACTAAGTAGTGATCAGCTTCATATCATGGTACAGACCACTTTCAATGCATATCTCAACTTTATCAATTGCACAGAGACCACTCTACAAATGTCATGACCACAACGTCGAGCACTCTAGCTCCTTTGGTCGTAAACAAACAAATTGACAACGATCCAACCTGCTTGGGTTTTAACTTAAACCTGGCAAATTCAGAGGCGATTTACCTCGAAATCTTCACGCTGCAGCTCCAAAAAACTTACACTGCTCTATTTTGCCTCACGTGCTATGACCGTCCACTAGAGCTAACAATTTTTGTAGCAATTCCTAGTGGTTACCTGGCATCATATCATTGTTGAAGCAACCAACAAGCATATTTAAGCCCAGCACTTATGGTTCATCATATTTTTGCTTAACTTGGTTCGAACTCTGTCATGCATTTCTTATCTAGCCTCGCAGAGAGGAATATTCTTTTTTTTCAGAGAGGAAAGTGTTGTAACGACACAAATCAATCGCCGACATATTGCGTAAATTAAATTCAAATTTATTTACGTTACACCAATGAGAAAAAAGCAAATTGCCGTTTAACCACGTTTAACCACGTTTAACCAATAGTATGCAAGTACACATATTGCATGCTATTTAAGCACAGTAATTTACCATGCAAGTCAGTTGTGGCATTTGCCTTCTACCTGCTTCACGCGTGTGCGTTCTGTCGGCTGTCAATACGTGTGCGCTCTGTCGGCTGTCAATACCTACTCATCTTGTTGCGTGATACCGGAGAGACGAGCCAATTGAGTGCAGGACCTGCAGGACACCATCCACAACGCGATCACAGCTCAACCACGGGAGCAACAAATCAACCAGAGTCCACCCAAGGCTCTAGGACATCTTCAACGCTGAAGACTTCAAGAGAACGCATTACCCGGCCCTCTTAAGGGCCCCCATATCAGTAACTAATCTCTATTCAGAGCACCTTAACCGAGTTTGTAACGTCGTACGGCATTTACTTGAAGCCGGGGCGTTTACACTATAGTTCTCCAATTCTTGTTCATTTGTAGTTTGAGTTTGTAAACGCCCCGGCTTCAAGTAAATGCCGTACTACGTTACAAACTGGGTTAAGGTGCTCTGAATAGAGATTAGTTACTGATATGGGGGCCCTTAAGAGGGCCTGGTAATGCGTAATCTTGAAGTCTTCAGAGTTTGAAGATGTCCTAGAGCCTTGGGTGGACTCTGGTTGAGTTGTCGCTCCCATGGTTGAGCTGCAATCACGAGATTGATAGTGTCCTTCAGGTTCTGCACTTAATTGGCTCGTCTCTCCGGTAAACCGCAACAAGATGAGTCACGGATGTAGTTAGTTGTTGGTGAAACTATCAAATCACCAGCGTAGGTATTGACAGCCGACAGAGCGCACACGTATTGACAGCCGACAGAACGCACACGCGTGAAGCAGGTAGAAGGCAAATGCCACAACTGACTTGCATGGTAAATTACCGTGCTTAAATAGCATGCAATATGTGTACTTGCATACTATTGGTTAAACGTGGTTAAACGTGGTTAAACGGCAATTTGCTTTTTTATCATTGGTGCAACGTAAATAAATTTGAATTTAATTTACGCAATATGTCGGCGATTGATTTGTGTCGTTACAACACTTTCCTCTCTGAAAAAAAAGGAAAAAATTCCTCTCTGCGAGGCTAGATAAGAAATGCATGACAGAGTTCGAACCAAGTTAAGCAAAAATATGATGAACCATAAGTGCTGGGCTTAAATATGCTTGTTGGTTGCTTCAACAATGATATGATGCCAGGTAACCACTAGGAATTGCTACACAAATTGTTAGCTCTAGTGGTCGGTCATACCACGTGAGGCAAAATAGAGCAGTGTAAGTTTTGGGAGCCGCAGCGTGAAGATTTCGAGGTAAATCGCCTCTGAATTTGCCAGGTTTAAGTTAAAACCTAAGCAGGTTGGATCGTTGTCAATGTGTTTGTATACGACCAAAGGAGCTAGAGTGCTCGACGTTGTGGTCATGACATTTGTAGAGTGGTCTTTGTGAAATAGATAAAGTTGAGATATGCATTGAAAGTGGCCTGTGCCATGATATGAAGCTGATCACTACTTAGTGTTGCTACACAAAAGCGTTAGCTCTAAGTAGCTGGTCATACCAAAATAGGCAGTGTAATGTCATGTGTGAGAAATACATTATAATGTAAAATATATATACATTAAAATCAAAGATAATTGCATAAAATATGTACACGAACATTGCCTCAGAGATGGCATAATACCAAAGAACTGTTCAAAAATGCTACACAATTGTTAGCTAAGAACAGCTGGTTATGCCACGTGAGACAAATACTAAAAATAACGAAAGGTTAAAAAAAAATTTTATAGTTAATGTTAATGTTTAAAAAAAATTAATTACGCGTTATACAAAGCAGGTTAAGATTGTGGGCAGACGGAGCCTGAGACGTGTGTAGAAGGTTGAACGCTCTCAGGATCAGGTGGTTCGATAAACGGTTTTAACCTGTCTATGCTTACTGATGTCGGTGTAGCGCCTTGCATAATGATGTGTTATTTTGGCTGTTTTGGTAAAATCGGGTAAGGACCGCGATACTTGGGTTGTAGTGGTGCAACAGCATTATTGTTGCGAACGAGTACTCTCTTGCAGCTGTGGAGCTGTGGGTGAACGAAGACTGGACGAGGCGTGTGTCTCGGCTGCTGTTCAGATATGTTACCGAAATGAAGTCGAAGGCGGGTAGCTTCGTCTTGTGGGTCATCTTGTGCCGGTAGTAGACGTGGGAGCTGACTAGGCAGGCGTAGATCCATGCCATGCAAGAGTTGTGACGCAGACGTTTTAATGGATTCACGAGTACGGGAACGCATGGCAAGCAGAACTAAAGGTAGTGCATCGACCCAGTTGCCATTAATGGACGAAGATGCTAAAGCTGCTTTGAGTTCCCTATGCATTCTCTCTACCATGCCATTAGCTTGGGGATGGTAGGCAGTCGTCTGGCGTAAGATGCATCCCATGTACCGCAAGGTGGTTTTGAAACGATCAGATGAGAAGCAAGTGCCTCTGTCCGTGATGACCTCATTGGGAACACCATAATTGGATATCAATGCAGAGATAAAACCGTTAGTTACTTCGTCTGCAGAAATGGTGCCAAGAGGTAATGCCGCAGGCCACCGTGTAAATCTATCGATCATTGTTAGAAGGTAGCTGAAACCTTGAACCTTTGTCAGATGAACTATGTCGATGTGGACGATGGCTAGGCGAGAAGTAGACCGAAAATGTTGCAACTTAGAACGAGTGTGTCGTGTGATCTTGTTTTTCTGACAAATTGCACACTCTGAGACCCATCGTTTAACATTCTGCCTAAGTCTGTGACCCCAGAAACGATCTGTAAGAAGTCGGACAGTCGCTTGGCTTCCTGGGTGAGAAATTGAGTGAATTGAATCGAAAACTTTTCTCTGAAGGCTGGTCGGCAGAACTGGCTTGTTGGGCTGCGTACCCGTGAAGTAAACAATTGGTAAGCCTTCCCACAGACGGCATATGAACTTGGTTGGGTGACGGGCTATTGATCTTTGAATGTGAATGTCACCGCGTTGTTCAGTTCGCAGGAGAGTTGGCGTTAGTGCAGGTTCACTGAGTGCCACGGAGTTGACAGTGAATGGTGACGGCGAAGGTGGTTGTAGAGAGACGTCTGGCCTGGACAGGGCATCTGCAATGAAGTTCTGTTTGCCCTTGATGTGAAAGACGTCAAATTGCCATTCGCTTAGACGAGAAAGCTGTCTTTCCACTCTGGCAGGGTACTTGGCGATAGATGAAGTTGCGTTTCGAAGTGCGCTAACTAAAGGTGCATGATCTGTGAAAACAACAAATCTGCTACTGCCAATGATGCTGATAAAATGGCGCACTGCGTCGTGGATGGCAAGGAGTTCTCGACCGAAAGTGTCGTATCTCGTTTCTACTGGTTGGAGAGTACGCGAGTAGAAACTGATTGGCTTCCGAACTCCGTCGATCTCTTGTTCCAAAGTGGCTCCAATAGCGAATTCAGAAGCATCTGGATGCGTTGATTAGCATTGTGGCATTTGTAAAGATTTGATGGCAAGTCAGTAATTCCTCGTCTTCGGATGACCAAGCAATGATGAGTCTTGCCACAGTCCTTTTCGGTTCCCTGGGTGCCTGCACAAAGGATAAATTGTTTTGAAAGGCCTGGAGAACTTTGATAATAGTTTGGTACTCAGGTTATCTGCCGTCTAAAGTCATAGTGACTTGATATTCTTGGTTGAATTCGTCTTTGACGGCAACGGTTGAATGCCTTGGGCCGTGATACGATGCCCTAAGAAGTCGACGGATGAAGTTGCAATCTGCGTCTTGTCACAGTTGATCTTGAGTCCGTGGTTGAATAAGCATGAGAGGACATTTCGTAGATGTTTCGCATGAGATTCTAGATCTGGACTGAATACCATAATGTCATCTAGATATGACACACAATAAGCAGAGTCGTCGCGAAGTATGTTGTCTATGAATCTTTGAAATGTCTGAGTGGCACACTTAAGTCCAAAAGGCATGTAAAGATATTCAAAAAGGCCAAATGGAGTGATGACTGCAGTTTTCTCGATATCCTCTGGTACTACCGGTATGTGATGGTACGCTTGTCTGAGGTCAATCACTGAGAAGAAATTGCTGCCGTTGAGTTTTTCAAGTAAAGTGTTGATATTTGAATAGGATATGCATCAGATTTTGTCACTGCATTTAGCTTACGGTAGTCTCCACAGGCTCTGTACGATCCGTTTGATTTTGAGACTAAGTGCAATGGTGACGCCCATGAACTCTTCGATGGTCTGATGATTCCCTCTTCCAAAAGCCTTGAGAATTCTTCTTGTGCAACTAAGCTTAGCAGGGGCGTCCTTCTTGAATGCATTAGGTTGTCCTTCTGTGACGATATGATGCATCGTGTTGGAACTCGTAGCTCTGACTTGTTAAGATCGAAAAGCGATTTGTATAATATATATATATATATAATATATATACCGAGTCTATAAGGATACTAACACTATGGCTATTGTGTTAGTAACTGATACCTTTTTAAATCGATGAGTACCGGATACTAACACTATGGTTTCCGAGTCAGTTTATATTAACCTGATGGATATCAATTTATGCTAAAGTTCACCGAAATTGAGAATTACAACTATTTCTGAACACATGCTTTTCCAGTAAATCCATACACTCTGGCCTTGATCGATATCAGTTATCACATTTCGCGGTAAGCATGACATCATTCAATTCGATATATTACAGTTAAATACTGTTTGTTGCGAAGAACTAATATATATGCAAGTATGTATTAGGTGTTGAGAACCTAGTAACAAATTAGTTCAGTTGTGACCAGAAGGATAAACCAAAGGCAGCATGAACGGAAAGTATAATCTCATGCACATTCGTTTCATTCTTACTGGCCTTGAGAATTCTTCTTAGGCAGCTTTCAGCTTAGCAGGAGCCAGTGGTCGCTTCTTGAGTGCAATAGGTTGTTCTTCTGTGACGATATGATGCATCGTGTTGGAGACTCGTAGCTCTGCCTTGTTAAGATCGAAAAGCGATTTGTATTTTCGAAGAGCTGCTGATATCTCTGCTGAATGATGCACTGGGGTTGACTGAATGACCTGTAACTCCAAACGCTCGGAGGCAAGTGTCCAAACGTTTTGTTCAAGTCCGGTGGAGGGGTCGATGATCTTTTGATTGGCAAGATCAACAATGAGCCGAAATTTTAGAAGGAAATCAAGGCCTATTATATTATGTGAGACCTTAGCAATGATGAAGTTGTGGGAAAATTCACGTCGTAGACCTATGTTGAGTGTGCAGTATTGGCAGCCATAAGTTGGTATGGGCTCGCCTGTAGCTGTTGCGAGAAGAACGCCTAGCGACATCTCAGCCATTGAATCACCTTTGAGAACTGAGACTGCCGCACCTGTGTCTACGATGTACTCTTCGCCAATTTTGAAATCAAGAAGGTGCAGAAGTTCGTTTGGCTGTTTGGACGGGTCATACAAACAAGTAGGCTGGTGATTGCGACCGGCATTGTCTGTTTGGTTCTCTATGTGAAAAATTCAGCGTGGACGAAAAGAGTCGACAGGGATGTCGGATTGTAGTTGGCTTCTTCCCTGTAGCGCCGTTGATGCCGTTGATGTGCAGAAAGTACGGTCTTCTACTTCCTGCGCCAGACGTTTCCCGATACTGATGCACCCTTGTGCCTGCGGTCTGTTGTCCTCTCCGTCAGCTGTGGAAATTGACACTCATTCGGAAATTCTTCGGAACGACAAAGACAAACTTGGCAAGCATAAAAAACTTCTGGTGGTTATAACACCAGTTCTTTGGAGCATATTTATTAAATGATTGCGGAGATCTCGATCGCCGCCTACCATTATAATTTGACTTGGAAACGAATTTTGGTCGAGCATTCACATGATTTATCTCCGATTTGGTAATGGCCAATCCTTCTAGAACTTTGGCCATGTTCGCCACTGTTCTCTCTAAAGAGGAGATTCTATCATCTTGCGGGGGTGAAGAAAAGGATGATGGATTCACTTTGGGTTCCAAAACCCTATATTCTAACTCACATCTCTCAGATAAGTCATCTATAGAGAGAGTGTTGGGGAGCTGTCTGGCAAAGAGTTTTAATGTTTGGGGAAGATTGTTAATAAAAACAACCTTAGCCTCATGGTCAGAAATGTTGGTTTTATACCAACGTTTCCGTAATTCCCTCAGTATTTCTATGGGGCCAAGATTTGGCATATCTAACTGCGCATATTTGTTTATTATCTGCTCAGTTTCCGTGGGTCCAAGCAAGGATTCTACCTCGTTTTGTAGGCCAAAAATGGGATTAGGTAGCTTCCTAATGGCCTCAAGCTTAGGATAAATCCGTCGCTGCAATTCAGAAGGTAGTTTAGCAAAAACCTTCGACAGTTTTTGATGACTGTCATAATCAGGAAACGGGGAGAAAGCGGAGTCTACGCGCATAAAGAATAGCTCACTATCTCCATCCCAAACAGGAACATCAATATCTAAAATTGGACCTGACATATTAAAAATCTTACGGGATCTTAAAAGCATAAATTAAAAGCAATATGAAAATATATAAATATACTTTAACGAAACGCTTACCCACAAACAGCTTCCACAGTTGAATAAGAGCAGAACAAAAAAGTCACTGTTTCCAAAAATCCGAAGTTGAGTTGTTGAGTACGTACGGTGCCGTTTTGTACGTAGAAATGATGAACAAAGGACCCGTTGGCCTTTGATGCCGATGTGTTATTATTATCCCCACAAATCCACGAATATATACCCAACAGATTTCCCAGAAATCCACGTTCAGTGTAAAGAAAAACACAAATGTCAATCTATTATTATTATATCCCCCCAACACAAACCACGAATATATATATATTCAAAAAAATTCACAGATGGCCACGATCACGATAGATAAAACGCAAATCTTAATCGATTTTTATCCAAAATAGATGAAAAAGGAACTCAATTTTATTTATACCAAAAAAAATCAGAACAATAATCAATATCCTGGCGCGGTCGCCAATTTTGTAAACGCCCCGGCTTCAAGTAAATGCCGTACGACGTTACAAACTCGGTTAAGGTGCTCTGAATAGAGATTAGTTACTGATATGGGGCCCTTAAGAGGGCCGGGTAATGCGTTCGCTTGAAGTCTTCAGAGTTGAAGATGTCCTAGAGCCTTGGGTGGACTCTGGTTGAGTCGTCGCTCCCGTGGTTGAGCTGTAATCGCGTTGTGTATGGTGTCCTGCAGGTCCTGCACTCAATTGGCTCGTCTCTCCGGTATCCCGCATCAAGATGAGTCACGGATGTAGTTAGTTGTTGGTGAAACTATCAAATCACCAGCGTAGGTATTGGCAGCCGACAGAGCGCACACGTATTGACAGCCGACAGAACGCACACGCGTGAAACAGGTAGAAGGCAAATGCCACAACTGACTTGCATGGTAAATTACCGTGCTTAAATAGCATACAATATGTGTACTTGCATACTATTGGTTAAACGTGGTTAAACGTGGTTAAACGGCAATTTGCTTTTTTCACATTGGTGCAACGTAAATAAATTTGAATTTAATTTACGCAATATGTCGGCGATTGATTTGTGTCGTTACATATCTTTGTGTTAACGTCCCGGCTGCAATAAAATGCCGTGCGACGTTACAAAAAGTTAATAGCCGTGGATATTGAGATACAGTTACTGTTGGTGGCCCTTATTAGAACCGGGATTGCGTACTCCAGCAAATACCGAGATAGTTTGCTGTGTTGCAGATCTGCGGCAACACCGTGGTTGCTGGTGCACGTAGAGCTCCAATAAATAGATGATCGATTCCTATGACCAGTCGTGCAGCAACTAGAAGGGCGTGAGTGACATCCCAGTGACTTTGTGACACAGCGTAACGGATGCTATTCCAGAAGTCAGCGTATGAAAACACTCAATATTACGTGAGACAGTATGCACACGTAGTGCATAGCAGGAGATTTCAAACGTGCTAATGAAAAACATGGTAAAAGCACCGTGCTTGTGTAATTTTGTAAATGTTAGCTTGCACGCCATTGGTTAACGGAAAAATTCGCCTGTTTTAATTGGTGCCGCGTAAATTAAATTTGATTTTTATTTAGGCAATATGTCGGCGAATTGTTCTGAACCATTACATCACTTTCCTCCCTGAATAAAGAAAAAAACATTCCTCTCGGCGAGGCTTGATAGGTAATGTAGGACAGAGTTCGAACCAAGTTATGCAACTGGTAATTATTCTGCCGATATCTATTAAAAAAGGTACCGTAAATGCTGGACTAGTGCATGCTTGTTAGTTGCTTCAACAATGATATGATGCCAAATAACCACTAGGAATTGCTAAACAAATTGTAAGTGGTGGTAGCCGGTCATACCGAGAGAGGAAAAATAGTGCAGTGTGAGGTTTTGGGAGCAGCAGCGTGAAGATTGCAAGGTCGATTGCCACTGAAACTGCCAGGTTTAAGTTGACACCTTGGCATGCTGGATCGCTATCAATGTGTTTGAATACGAACAAAAGAGCTTATGTATGCCAGACGTTGTAGTCGTGATATGCGTCGAGTGGTCACTGTGCAACTGATGAAGTTGAGATATGCATTGAAAGTGGCCTGTACCATGATATAAAGCCGATGACTAGTTAGTGTTGCTACACAATGCATTAGCTCTAAGTAGCTGGTCATACCAAAATAGGCAGTGTGAGCTCAGGTGTGAGCCATAAGTTACGACTGTACAATGTGAAAATATATACATAAAAATCAAATGGTAACGACAGAGTGTACTCGAAATTTGCCGCAAAGATGGCATAATACCGAAGAATTGTTAAAAAATGTTACACAATTGTTAGCTAAGAACAGCTGGTTATACCACATAAGACAAGTGAGTGTGAGAAAAGTAAATGAATCATGTGGATCCATAAACGTCACGTCGCGTGACATAGGGCGCAAGTGGTGCGTATAAAGTTAAATATTTGATACGAAGAATACAGGAAAACTAAAGTTAAAAATTAACAGTTATGCTTTATGCAAAGAAATCTATTGCTAGGTTGAGATTGTAGGCAGAGAGAGCCTGAGACGTGTGTAGAAGGTTGTACGTATCTAGGATCAGGCGGTTCGATAAACGCTTTCAACCTGTCTGCTTACCGATTTAAGTGTTGCACCTTGCATGATAATGAAGTATTTCGGTAAGTATGTATTAAGTGTTGCAAACCTAGTAACAAATTAGTTCAGTTGTGACCAGAAAGATAAACGAAAGGCAGCATGAACGGAAAGTATAATCTCATGCACATTCGTTCCGTGCTTACTGGCAACTCATCAGTAGGAGCCGTATTACGCCCTTTAACCACTATATATTTAGGTGAAGAATGTGGAATTATAGGACAATTTTTATATATATATATATATATATATATATATATATATATATATATATATATATATATATATATATATATATATATATTATAGTGAGTTAGCGTTGAAGTCACATTGTAGAGACTGTACGATGTTAGCTAGCCCACTGCAGGTTTACACATTCGTCTAGGAGATTGTACCGTCCTATTATCCCACACCCAGAAGTATATAGTGCTTAAGGCGTAGTGCTCCTACTGGTAGGTCATAGTAAGCACAGAGCAGATATTGCTGAGATATACTTTTCGTTCATGCTGTCTTTGGTTTATCCTTCTGGTCACAAATGAAATAATTTGTTAATAGGTTCGCAACACCTAATACATTCTTGCATATATAGAAGTTCTCCGTAACAAGCTCTATTTAAGTATTTCGGCGGTCTGGGCAAAATTGGGTGAGGACACTTTGGTTTTAGTGGAGCAACAGCTACGTTGTTACAAACGAGTACTCTCGTAAAGCTGTTAAGCTGTGTGTGAACGAAGATTGGACGAGGAGTATGTCTCGGCTGCTGTTCATACATGTTACCTAAATGAAGTCGGAGGCGGATAGCTGCGTCTTTTGGGCCATCCTGTGCGGGTAGTAGATGTGGGAGCTGACTAGGCAGGCGTAGATCTATGCTATACAAGAGTTGTGACGCTGACATTTTAATAGATTCACGAGTGCGGGAACGAATGGTAAGTAGAATTAAGGTAGTGCATGGACCCAGATGCCATTAATGGATGAGGATGCTAATGCAGATTTGAGTTTCCTATGCATTCTTTCTACTATACCGTTAGATTAGGGATGATAGGAAGTCGTCTGGCGTAAGGTGCATCCCATAAATCGCAAGGTTGTTTTGAAACGATCCGATGAGATGCAAGTGCCTCTATCAGTGGTGACCTCATTGGGGACACCATAATGGAATATTCATGCAGATGTAAAACCGTTAGCGTCTTCGTATGCAGAAATGGTGCCAAGAGGTAATGACGCACGCCATCGTGTAAATCTATCAATCATGGTTAAATGCTAGCTGAAACTTTGAACCTTTGTCAGATGAACTATGTCAATGTGGACGATGGCTAGGCGTGAAGTAGTTTGAAAATGTTGCAACTTAGAACGAGTGTGCCGTGTGATCTTGTTTTTTCTGGCAAATGGTACACTCAGAGAGCCATCGTTGAGCGTCCTGTCTGAGCCTGTGACCCCAGAAACGATCTGTAAGGAGTCCGACAGTCGCCTTGTTTCCTGGGTGAGAAATTGAATGAACTGAGCCAAAAACTTTCTTTGAATGCTGGTCGGCAGAACAAGCTTTTTGGGCTGCGTACCCGTGAAGTAGACAACAGTAAGCCTTCTCAGAGACGGCATACGAACATGGTAGGATGACGGATTACTGATCTTTGAATGTGAGTGTCACCGCGCTGTTCTGTTCTCAGGAGGAATAACGTTAGTGCAGGTTTCCTGACGGTCACGGAGTTGACCGTGAATGGCGACGGCGAAGGTGGTTGTAACGAGAAATCTGGCCTGGAAAGTGGGTTGGCAATGAAGTTTTGTTCGTTCTTGATATGAAAGAAGGCGAATTGCCGTTCGCTCAGACGTGACAGCTTTCTTCCCAGTGTGGATGGGTACTTGGCGACAGTTGAAGTCGCGTTGTGAATTGTTTTAACTAATGGTGCATGATATGTGAAAAAGCAAATCTGCTGCTGCCAATGAGACTGATAAAGTGGTGCACTGCGTCGTGGATGGCGAGGAGTTCTCGAACGAAATTGTAGTCTCTTGTTTCAATTAGTTGGAGAGTACGCGAGTAAAAACTGATAGGCTTCCGAACTCCGTCGATCTCTTGTTCCAACGTGGCCACATTTGCAAACGGGATGCTTCAGCATTGTAGCATTTGTTAACACGTTAATGACGAGTAGAAATTAATTCCTCGTCTTCAGATGACCAAGAACTGATAGGGTTCTTGCTAAGTCCGTTTTGATTTCACAGGTGCCTACACAACAGATAAAGTTGACTTGATAGGCCGGGAAGGAACTTGCGATAGTAGTTAAAGTCTCCCAAAATTTTCTCCCGCTCACTTAAAGTCTTTGGTGACTTGATATTTTTGATTGAATTTGCCTTCGACGGCAAAGATTGAATACCTGTGGCGTAATATAATGCCCTAGGAAATCCACGGATATAGTTGCAATCTGCGTCTTGTCACAGTTTATCTTGAATCCGTGGTTGGGTAAGTGTTAGAGGACAATTCGTAAATGCTTGACATAAGATTCTAAATATGGACTGAAAATCATTGTCATCGAGATATGACATACAGTAAGCGGCATCGTCGCGATGTATGTTGTCCATGAATCTATGAAATGTCTGTGAGAAGAAATTGCTACCGCTGAGTTATTCAAGTAAGGTGTTAATATTAGGAAAAGGATATGCATTAGATTTGGTCACTGAATTTAGGTTGCGATAATCTCCATAGGCTCTGTACGATTCGTTCGATTTGGAGACTAGGTGCAGTGGTGACGCATATGAACCTTTTGATGGTCTGATGATTTTCTCTTCCACTAGTTTTGAAAATTACTCTTGAGCAGCTTTCAGATTAGCAGTGGCCAGCCGTCGCTTCTTAAGTGCAGTAGGTTATCTTGCTGTGACGATATGGTGCATCGTGTTGGAAACTCGTAGCTCTGACTTGCTGAGACATTGGCGACGTTGAAGTTGTGAGTAAATTTACGTGGTAAACCTATGTTGAGTGTGCGATGCCGGCAGCCATAAGAATGTATTGACTCCCCTGTAGCTTTTGCAAGTAAAACGCCTAGAGACATCTCGGCTATTGATTGACCTTCGAGAACTGAGACCGCTGCACCTGTTTCTACGATGAATTCTTCGCCATTTCTGAAATCGAGTAGATCCAGATGTTCTTTGGGCTATTTGGCCAGGTCATACTAACAAATAGACTGGTCATTGCGAATGGCTTTGCCAGTTTGGCTGTCTATGTGGCATATTCGGCGTGGACGAAAAGAGTCAATGGGAATGTCAGATTGTAAGAGATTGCTTCCTAGTGGCGCCGTTGATGCCATTGATGCCATTGATGCGCAGAAAGTACGGTCTTCTACTTTCTGCGCTATACGAATCCCGATCCTGATGCTCCATTGCGCCTGTTTTCTGAGGATTAGCTCGTCAGCTGTGGAAATTAGCATTCATTCGGGAATTCTTCTGAACGGCGGAAACAGACTTGACACGAACAAAAAACGTCTCGTGATTATAGCACCAGTTCTTTTGGGCATATTAATATATTGCGGGGATCTAGATTGCCGCCTACTGTTATTTTGTCTTTTGCGTGGGAATTTGGGTCGCGCGCTCACTTGATTCAGCTCAGATCTCCCTACGCTTAATCCTTCTAGAACTTTAGCCATGTTTGCTCTCTCTGAGGAAGTGATCCTATCATTCCGCGGGGAAGGAGAAAAAGATAAATAATTTAACTTAGGTTCTAAAACACTAAATTCTAGCTTGCATCTCTCTGATAAATTATCTATTGTGATAAAATTGGGGAGCTGTCTGGCTAAGAATTTTAATTACTGTGGAAGGTTGTTAATAAAAATAACCTCAGCTTCATGATCAGGAATATTGGTTTTGTACCAAAGTTTCCGCAATTCTATTAAAATCTCGATGAAGCCAAGGTTTTGCATGTCTAACTACGTATATTCATTTATTATCTGCTCAGTTTTAGTGGCACCCAGTAATGATTCCACTTAAATTTGAAGGCCAAAAATTAGGTTGGGTAGTTTCTTAATTGCCTCGAGCTTTAGATTAATCCTTCGCTGCAATTCTGGAGGTAGTTTTGAGCAAAGCTTTGAGTTTTTGTTGACTGTCATAATCTAGAAATGGGTAGAAAGCAGTATATGCGCATAAAGAATAATTCACAATCTCCATCCCATACAGGAATATGAACATCTAAAATTTGGCCTGTCATTCTAATAATCCTACGTTATCTTAAAAGCATAAATTTATATCAAAATTAAGCGGAAATAAATGTATAAAACGGCGTGAAAATTTAAACAATACGTTCTTTATAAAGATTACAAGTACTAACGACGCGCTTACCAAAAACTGCTTCCACAGTTCAAACTGACGAGATCTGCTTGCTTACATGCAGAAAACTGACGAAATCTGCTCCCACAAAAACAGAATCCAAATCTGTGTAAAGAGAATCTGCTTTCACAAAATCGCAAATCAGCTTCCACAGTTTTGCGCGGTTTACTGAGTAAATCCACAATTTGACACAGTTTTTAATTAGGAAAGAAAAGTTTTTAACGGCAGAAAAGCCCCTCAAAAACAATTTGCTTCCCAACATAAAAATGCCCAGAAGATCTTGACTCAAGAAATATGCACAAACAGTGTGAAGAAAAGGATGGTTCAGTGCGCTACCGTCGATTTAAAGTGTTCCCTAGGATAAAAACTAACAGTCCATTGTATTTAAGCCAAAAGTTTTGTGATATGAAATCACGTCTATAAACAGTTCTGTTCTCGTATCCTGGCGTGGTCGCCAATTTTTAAACGCTCCGGCTGCAAGTAAATGCCGTGCGACGTTACAAAAAAGTTAAGAAACGTGGATAATGAGATGCAGTTACTGTTGGTGGCCCTTATTAAGACCGGATTTGCGTTCTCCGGCAAACGCCGGGAGTGTTTGCTGTGTTGCAGTGTCTAGATGTACTCCAAGACACTCGAGGTCGGCTCTGGCTGACTGGCTGTTGTTTCTTCTTTGTGGCGTCGAAACCAGAGGGTGAGTTGCTTTGTGAAGGCTCAGAATTGTCTTGTTGAAGATTTGCGGCAACACCGTGGTGGCTGGCATACGTAGAGGTCCAATAAATAAATAATCGATGCGTATGACTAGTTTTGCAGCATCAAGATTGGCGTGACTGAAATCCCAGTGATTAGGTGACACTGCGTAACGGATGCTAGTCCAAAAGTCAGTGTAGGCAAACAGTCAATATGACGTGAGCGAGCAAGCATAAGCAGTGCACAGTAGGAGATGTCAAAATTGCTACTGATAAGCTTAGTAAATGCACCGTGCTTATATAGTTCTGAAAACGAAAGTTTGCACGCCATTCGATAAAGGAAAATTTCGCTTCTTTTAATTGGTGTCACGTAAATGAAATTTGAATTTTATTTAGGCAATATGTCGGCTAATTTTTCTGAGCCGTTATATCTGTTTCTCGTTAAAATTTTACAAATTTTGATTCTTAAAATATATTGCTTTTTAAAAGGAATTTACGTTTTGATTAATTTATATTGTGATCATTCAGGAAAGGTAGCTTAATAGCAAAACGAAAATTGGCTTCGCGGGCGGTGATAATATTTAGTATAATCAAGGTTGTGATCTTGATATAAATACCTGACACAGTACGTGCATTCATTTGCCAGTACAAACTAAGAATTGTTTAATGTAGGAACGGCAATTCATCCAGTAGACCGATTTCGTCCTCCTTGGGAACTCATCATGTACTGACCAGAATTTTCCGTGGACAGAGCACAAACATGTTTTTAGCGTCTAATCACTTTTCAGATTAAATATTCATCTTTGAAAATTTGAAGTTACCTTTGGTTTTTCAACGAAGTTTTGCTTTAAAAAAATATTGAAATATATTTATGGCATTTTATTTGCTTGATTCTGCAAAGTTTATGGTTTGTTTCTGTTGACATTAACAATTTCTTTCTGATAGGAGGGAAATTGAGTGATAGCGCTCTTGCTTTATACTAGCACAGCCGTATCTGTTTTCCTGCATTTTGACATTTAACTGAAAACTTTTAATAATTTTCCACAAATAATTATTTTTGCTTTATCGGGTAGGTCCTCAAAGAATGTCATTGACATCTGTAGACGTAGTTTTAGTTCTGACAACGGATGCTCCTCTTTAGAAAAGCAAATAAGTCTCCATCAACTTCGTTGGATCGGTCACTTTTTGCGTATGCTTCTAATTCGATTTCCCACTAGAGCTCTGTTCTCTCATTCAGCACCAGATTGGCGTAAGAAGCATGGTGGACAGATTTTGACATGACAGAAACAGTTTAAGTCACTTACATCCAAATTGTGTAGTATAGGACCCACTCATCTGCCAAAATTGGGTCCACGCGCCATTATAGTTTTTGGTTAGAAACCCTTTGCGATATGGCATCGAATCAAGCTCAATGGCGATCTTGTTGCAGATGTCTATTAGAACCATCTTCGTAACTTTCTTACTGTAGTAGGCACGTTTACCTGTGCGGTTAAGTTTTGTTTATGATGTGATGTAATGAAACAAACAAGGAAGATGTATTGCTGATATTGCCTTGCTTTAAAGCTAATTTAGCCATAATGGTGTTGTGTAGAGGTTTAGTTTGCCTCACTCCTGTGTATTATCTTGATAAATATACTCATTGTAACTAGGTACTCTCTTTCTCTCTTTCTTTCTTTCTCTCTCTCTCGTTAATTTTATTAATAATTTGTGTGTCTAAAATATTACTTTTGTCATTTTTTTCGCTTCATATTGCTATATGGCAGTGAAACATTAGTCACTTTTGGCTTTTGTATGACTGAGTTTCTTCAAATCAATCTACTGTGTTTACGTTCAAACCAATAAAAATTGGAGACTTTATTAGAAGTTTCTTTCAGTCTGGCATCTGGGCAGATAGTGCTCATCAGCCTTGGTTGGCATACTATCTGGGAGAAGGAAAACACCGAATACAAACCATCCTCACTACGAATGGGCGACCTAGTGTTCTTTTACAGTCCATATGTAACCATGAGCAAAACGAATTACAATGTTCGCTTCTTATGGTTATACGGCAGTGCAACTTTAGTCACATTTTGCTTTTGTATGGTTCTGCATGATGATGATGACAGTGGAATTGATTAGGCTCTCCGTTTTAAGGTCTTCACTTTTATAAAGGTTTACTACAGACATAAGTGAGACCTTGAGCATTTACACTTTGTTTTAATGAATATTTTGTGATAAATCTTAGGGGGCTATTGCATATGAAATGCTACAAGGAGTGCCTTACAAAAGTATTTTGAAATCAGTGAAATGAGGCTCTAGATTTCCGATTAAAGAAATGCGCACAGGTGCATTCGTTAAGACTGTTTGATTTCGTTTTGAAGGAGATCTCGAAGTGATAGTTGGTTATAATTAAGTAGTTTGAGGTGGTAAGCATAATTCGATCCGATGTGGTGGAAATATATCACCCTACATTCGATTATCAACTATGGGACGCGAACGGAAGTTTAATTATGGTAAAGTGTTCCAAAGAAGGACCAGTGACATCAGGGCAGAAATCGTCGTTTATGTGAAAAATGTTTTGGTTGCTGACATAAAAGACAACATGATTAGGATGGATTTTAAAAATTAATTTCAACTCGGCGTTAAAGCTAAAATCCTCACTTTTGACACAATGACCCAATTCGCCTAAGACTCAACATTTAGCAATGCGTAAGCAATTGATTGAGGAAGAAGTTTATCGACGTTCGTATTCCAACTTTTCATCTCCAATAGTAGTAGTTCCCTAACCGTAACCGAGATAATAGATGATTTCTGGTAATTATCGAATGTTGTAATGAATGAAGTTGGTGTAGAGTCCGGGGCTTTATTACGTCTTTGATCTATTGGAACTTATCTTCCAATGATTTAATTTCATATTTGTAAATTGTATGTCAAAGATATTTAACCGATGAGCAACCAATTCTGTACTTTTAAAGTTTGACCCCTATTCCATATTATTCAATCTTTATCCAAACCCTTTCAAAATGCTGGCTGTGTTCCAAATCAGATAGACTACAATTAATGATATCATGTATATACACATTAGTCGATGCGCAAATCTGGAGTACTGGCTTAGACAAATACTTATATTTAATACGTAAATTTTTCAGACATAAAGGCATTTGAATTAATTCATGTGATTCTCCTCCTAAAATCTGACTTTTGTGTGTTTTACTGAATTTTTTTTCATCGGTAATTGATAAATGATGGAGTTCCCGCCGAGAACTTTGCGATTCCGCACGTGCATACACAACGGATAAAGTTGTCTTGATAGGCCGGGTAGGAACTTACGATAGTAGGTAAGAACTCCAAAAAGTTTTGTAGCTCACAGTCTTTGGTGACTTGATATTCTTGATTGAATTTGTCTACGACGAAAAAAAAATTGACTATCTTATGGCATAATACGATACCATAGGAAATCTTCGATTGTAGTTGCAATCTGCGTCTTGTCACATTTGATCTTGAGTCCGTGGTTAGATAAGTGTGAGAAGACATTTCGTAAACGTTTGGCATCAGATTCTAAGTCTGAACTGAAAACAATTATGTCATCGGGGTATGACATACGTAAGCGGCGTCGTCGTGAATTATTTTGTCTATGAATCTTTGAAGTGGCTAAGTAGCACACTTGAGACAAAAATCATGTACAGGTATTCGAAAAGGCCAAATGAAGTGATGACCGCAGTCTTTTCAGTATCTACTGGCGCTACCGGTATTTGGTGTTAGGCTTGTCTGAGATCAATCACTGAGAAGTAATTGCTACCGCTAAATGTTTCATGTATGGTGTTTACAGTAGAAATAGGGTATGCACCGGATTTGGAGACCAAATGCAGTGGTAACTCCCATGAACTTTTCGATGGTCTGATGATACCCTCTTCCAATAGTCTTGAAAATTCCTCTTGGGCAGCTTTCAGCTTAGCAGGGGATAGAGAACGCTTTTTGAGTGCAATAGGTTGTCCTGTTGTGACGATATAGTGCATCGTGTTGGAGACCCGCAGTTCTGACTTGCTGAGATCGAACAGAAACATGTGTTCTCGAAGAGCTACAGATATCGCGGCTGAATGATGCACTGGAGTTGGCTGAATGACTTGTAACTCCAAAATCTTGGAGGCACGTTTCGAAAAACTTTGCTCAAATCCGGTGGAGGGGTCAATGATATTTTGATTGGCAAGAACAACAATGAGCCAAACTTTCAACAGGAAGTTGAGGACTATTATGTTGTGTGAGACCTTGGCGACGGTGAAGTGGTGAGAATATTTACGTCGTAAACCTATGTTGAGTGTGCGATGCCGGCAACCATAAGTAAGAATGAGCTCTCATGTAGCTGTTGCGAGTAAAAAGCCCGAAGAAATCTCGGCCATGGAATCATTCTTAAGAACTGAACTCTTAAGAATTGTCTACGACGAACTCTTCTTCAGATCTAAAATCTGCGTGGACGGAAGGAGTCATCATAAACTGCAGCTGTAGGAGTTTGAAAATTTGTACGTGAAGAATAGAAAAAGCTCTCTTGTTATTGATTTTGATCATCTAACTAAGGAAACTGGCATCTTTTTGGTACATTTTCTAAACAATGCAAGCAATTTCAACAATTATAAAACTAATTTTGGTGATTATAGCACCAATTCCTTGAGCTGGTCTCAATTGTCGTTTATACTGGTTTAAACTATGTTGATCCGTGGTTTTAATAGCATTTGTTCTGTCTGTTACGATTCTTTTAAGGATAATATTCAAATCTGATATATTGTAGGGGTACTTTTCGCTATTGCTTTCTCGTTCCTGACTTTGTACCCCTACTACTTATCAATGGTGGTTACTATTATTACCCATGCGTCTAATCAGTCTCTGATCTTTTCGGATGATTTATGTGAGAAGGCAAAAACATCTGGTCATACGTATATTAGATATAAAGTTGCAAATAGTAATGTAATTCACAGTTAGTTCAAATTGAATATATGTTAGTCAGCTGTAAAAATAGATTTTTATGCAAAAATAAGTCTTAAACACCATTCACAGTGAGAATAGTCAAACGATTAAAAATACATGACAATATGAACATAGTAAACTGATTTATGTTTATAGAGAAAATGTTTTGCACACAAGTGGTTATTGTTACACAAATGTCTGAACAGAATTGTAGTTATACCATCGAATAAAACATATGATGACATGTAAAAATCATCGTTAAAAGTTATCATTAAAAATGAAGATGTAAATTGTTCAAAGACTTCAATGATAAAAAACTAACAAAGCTTTAGCTTACTACTTGCAATATTTTCAGTTCATGTCAAACAATTAATCCATTCTTCTATGTGGACACTAAATTAAGTGAAATAAATCCGCAATGACACAACAGTCCACCGCGTGAACCTCGCGGATCGCGCGCGGTTCTGTCTATTTATAAAAACACTATTAATTACAAATAAAATTGCAGTTCAATAAATATCGATTGAAACTGCTTGAGACTAAAAGAGATTGTTCCTAAAATCACAGCTAAGAGAAATATTGTTTAAGGACAGAGTTAGAATATTTGACCTTAAAGAGCACAGCGTTTGTAAAAATTGACCTTCGTTGGGTTGTAACACGGAGCCGCGTGTTACATACACCCCCGACAGTGAAAATTAGTACACAATGAAGGGGGCTCACCTTACAGGAAATGTTATTGCTCTTTCATGCCGTATAACGACTGATTTTGGTTCTGTCAACACTGATACTGGCTCCTCTATTTCTCGCGTTCTTGGACGGATGGTTAGGTCGAAGTGTTCGAGAAAGTCACGTCCAATGATGTTTCATGTCGTGTTGTCGATGATGAACGGATATTTGAAACATCATTTTGAGTTGGAGAACGAGATTGTGTGTACTCGTACCCCAAACGTCGCTATGTTGGAGCCATTCGCGCAGGTCAGACTGTTGGTGTCGACTGGGTGGGTTGGTTCGAGATAATTGTGGCGTAGTGAGCTTACATCTGATCCAGTGTCTATGACAATTCATTCGCCAGAGATTGCGTCACGGATGAGAAAGTATGTTGATAGTGGCAACCGGCGATGAGATTGATTGCTGGCATTTGGGCGTTTGAAGCATGACTTAATTGGAGCCGTCGCAGTAAAGACAATAGTTTGATTGCGCTCTACCGCGAAGGCAACGTGCTTCGAGCCATCAGACGTGGAGCGGCCAACAATTTGGGGTGCTCAGCCTCTGCTGCCGCCGAAGAGGCTGACCCCACCCGTCTTCCGAACCTTCCATGGGCGGAATCACCTGAGTTGTTGAGGGTGACCACGCCCATTTGAACGTCGTGTCTGTGCGCGGGTATGTGCAGCCGTTTCCGAGGCAATAACGTGTTTAGTGGCCTTCATTGAAAGTGCTTGAATTTCTCAAAATCTAGCTGTTTATTAATTCCTTACTGGCTGTGAGTTCGACGAACCGGGGCACCATAATGTAGGGGTACTTTTCGCTATTGCTTTCTCGTTCCTGACTTTGTACCCCTACTACTTATCAATGGTGGTTATTATTATTACCCATGCGTCTAATCAGTCTCTGATCTTTTTCGGATGATTTATGTGAGAAGGCAAAAACATCTGGTCATACGTATATTAGATATAAAGTTGCAAATAGTAATGTAATTCACAGTTAGTTCAAATTGAATATATGTTAGTCAGCTGTAAAAATAGATTTTTATGCAAAAATAAGTCTTAAACACCATTCACAGTGAGAATAGTCAAACGATTAAAAATACATGACAATATGAACATAGTAAACTGATTTATGTTTATAGAGAAAATGTTTTGCACACAAGTGGTTATTGTTACACAAATGTCTGAACAGAATTGTATTTATACCATCGAATAAAACATATGATGACATGTAAAAATCATCGTTAAAAGTTATCATTAAAAATGAAGATGTAAATTGTTTAAAGACTTCAATGATAAAAACTAACAAAGCTTTAGCTTACTACTTGCAATATTTTCAGTTCATGTCAAACTATTAATCCATTCTTCTATGTGGACACTAAATTAAGTGAAATAAATCCGCAATGTCACAACATTCCACCGCGTGATCCTCTCGGATCGCGCGCGGTTCTGTCTATTTTATAAAAACACTATTAATTACAAATAAAATTGCAGTTCAAGAAATATCGATTAAAACTGCTTGAGACTAAAAGAGATTGTTCCTAAAATCACAGCTAAGAGAAATATTGTTTAAGGACAGAGTTAGAATATTTGACCTTAAAGAGCACAGCGTTTGTAAAAATTGACCTTCGTTGGGTTGTAACACGGAGCCGCGTGTTACAATATATTTATCCAAAGTGGATAGTCTAGCGTCATCAGATTTGAGACCGGCGGCAGGACACTGAGATAACTTAGAATTCAGGGTATTCATGTTTGGCAGTGACATAAGGATAATAAAATGCATAAAGGAATTTATATATATATTTAAAACAAACGTGCTCTATAAATATTTAAAAATTGATAATTAAGCGCCTACCAAAATCTGCTACCATAGGTTTACACGAACGTAAATGGTGAGATAACAGTTTTGACGAAATCTGCTTCTACAAAATCATAATCAAAATCTGCTTCTACAATTTGGCACAACATGCACGTTGGGAAGAATAGTTTTAAACGATTTAACCACAGAAAATCACAAAAATTTGCTTCCACTGGTTAAACACATATTGTGGTACAACAAGTGCGGAAAACCGCAGGAGACTTTGAATAAGAAATATTCACAAACAGGGTGAAGAACTGGATGGTTCGGTGTGCTACCGTCGAGTCTAGATGCACTTATTGTTACTCGTTGAGTGCTCTGGCTGGTTGGCTGGTGTTCATTTGTGTGGATGCACCGGAATAAGTAGAGTTGTCGTAACTGGAGAGGTGAGTTTCTGTTCGAAGGTTCAGAATTGTCTTGTTGAAGAATTACAGCAACACTGTGATGGCTGGCACACGTAGAACTCCAATTAATTGATAATCGATTACGTATGACTAGTTTTGTAACAAAACGAAGATTGGCGTGACTGAGGTATTTGCAACGAGATGAATGCAATTCCAAAAGTCACCATAGATAGACAGTCAAGTTAAGAGAGCGACAGCAATCACCCGTAACGAGCAGAGAAAAAGTATCAAGTGTGTTGCATGGTAAATGTATCATGCTTATATACTTGTGCAGGAGTACGATCGCACGCCTTTGGTTAACGGAAATTTCGCTTGTTTTAATTGATACCGCGTAATGAAATTTGAATCTCATTTTGGCAATATGTCGGCAAATTAATCTTAGCCGTTACGAGCCCTTTTGTGTATTGTAGCGGTTCACCTTAATTCGCCGACATAATGCCAAAATGAAATTCAAATTTCGTTACGCGGTACCAATGAAAACAAACGAAATTTGCCCTTAACCAATGGCGTGCGACCTTGCACCTGCACATCTGTATAAGCAAGGTGCATTTACCATGCAACACACTTGACACTTCTGTTCTGCATTTTATGGGTGATTGCTGTTGCTCTCTCTACTTCATTGTCTACCTACGCTGACTTCTTGACTTGCGTTTACCACACTGTCATTTCGTCGCTTAGACTTCAATCACACCAATCTTCATTTTGCTGCACAACTAGTCATACGTAATCGATTATCTATTAATTGGTTTCATATGTGTGCCAACCACCACGGTGTTGCCGCAGATATTCACCAAGACAATTTTGAGCCTTCGAACAGAAACTGATCTTTCCGGTTTCTACAACTCTACTTATTTCGGTACATCCACACAAAGGAACACCAGTCAAAGAGCCTGAGCACACAACAATTTTCTTAAAGTACTTATAGACATTGCAACACTAATTAACTTTCACGGCTTTTTGCCGGTAAACACAATTCCAGCGTTGATAGTGGCCACCCACGGTGACTGTTTCTCATTATTTACGGCATTGTCTTCTTATTGTAACATCGCACGGCATTTACTTTCAGCCGGGGCGTTTACAGTTTAAAAAAAAGGATCATGAAATTTTACAATCGTTTAAAATAATTTCATTTTTATATTATTTTTGTAAACAACAAGCATTAACAATAAATTGTTAAATAATATTTTTATGGAGAGTTATTTACCTACATATCTTACGAGGACCCTACAAAAATGAAAGCCTAATACACTAGAAGTTGTAAAAAGAAATTTTCATAATATATTATTAATGTATTACTAATAGTATTAGAATCAGAATAATGTTTTTAACAATTCTTACATTGACCATGCAGAAGCAAAATTGATTCATAAAAGTGTTTCCTCAGAACCAGTGAATGAGAATATGTCTTCAATAATAAAAAACAATGAACTTAGTACTAGATTTGGCTATTTTCTATTGCTTCAACCCTCATTGTCAAGTTATTAGGTGATCTCATTTTATTGGAGTAAAAAGTTTATATCTCTTGTTACAAATTTTTCGAAGAGAAACAATTACTATTAGGCAACTGTTTCAAGTAATCATATATTTTATTGTTAAATTAAATGGTTTTAGTATTGTAATAGAAGTCGATTCCAATAAAAACTGTCAGCACAACCTCTAGCTTAGAATGAGTTCAAATTACGATTTACTACTCTCTATGAAATAAAGTAATCCTCTTGCTGAAATAAACACATTACATGATTACTCGGGAAACACCACTAAGAAATAGTGCATTGTATAAGCAGAATAAATATGTTAATAAATAATAATGAACAAAGTAAATGTAATTTCATAATATTGTAATAAGTATACAGCATGAAGAAACAAGGACCAACAGTATAATGGCTATTGTGCATGAATATAGTATTAAATTGTTGTGTTGTCCAAAGATGTTACTTTTTCACGAGAGCATGAAGAATATTTTTAAAGCAAAGTGATTAAAAACACTGCCCTTTTTCAAAACATTATTGAAATTTCTTTGAAAAGTTAAGAAATAATACATGTAGCAATATTAAATCTTATCGACGATAAGTATAAATGCTCATTCAATCAACATGCACGACAATAAGACCGCTAAGAGCAGTGCTACAGTTATGGCCATGCTTATTATTTAAATAACGCAAATCTCAGAGTATGCATCTGCCAATTAGATTCGAACTAAAAGAGGTCTAAGTATTAGGATACAAGATGTGCGCAAAAGATCTGTATAATATACCATTCCTTCATATTTCGATATATGTAAGCAAAAAAATTAGTTTTTATATATTCGGAATCATAGGAGTTTAGAAGACTATGCTACTGCATAAAACTTTACACTTTGTGAGAAAACTTGCACGTAAACAGATCCTATTCTATAAACACAAGATATGCCATCATTCCTTTAATTTATTGAGAAGAATACAGTTTGACCAAATGTCCTTCAAACTGACGTGTGCGGAAATCACATACATCTGTGAATGTAATAATCTTTTGATATTTTATTATATGTGTGAGTTTACTTTGATTTGAAAGGAGAAAATATGACAGTGCATACATTTTTATGTTTGGATGGTTATTTGTGCAGCTTTTGCATCCTGGAATTTTTATAACTAATTGTGTTTCATATTTTCAGCTAGGCTACAATGATTGTATTAATGCTTTTAAAATGATTTTTAAATTTGACATGTTTGCTAGATTCTGGATAAAATATTAATGAAGCTTAATTGAATAATGTGGAAAAGCTTTTAAAAAAATGTGATTGTTCATAATACATATTTATACATACATAGCTAAATAGAATATCTTTTTCACCAGATCGAACTATCACGAAGTTGATGAAAGCGCTTCTCTTTCTCAACTCCTCCCTTTCCCTATAGTTAAATATTTTGCCACTCACAATTTCGTTCATCTCAACATATCCTACTTTTGATTTGTACTACATCATTTCATTTGTTGGGCCTGTTGGCTCTTTTTGCCAAATAAGGTATTGTTATTAATGTGTGTGTGTGTGTGTGTGTATTATTATTATTATTATAAAAATAATAATAATTATTATTATTATTATATTTATACAACAGAATATTATATTCAATTGATCATTTATTATTTGGCTCCAAAAATAAACGATTAAAATTCAATGCATAAAAAGATTTGTTCTTATGATACGCGAGTGCTATAACATATCATTCAGGACAGGATCGGCTTCAATGTTATGAATTGTCAAAATAATCCAAGACGAATTTAGAATTTTGAAAAATGCAAAAGCGGAATACTGTGATTAAATATTTCCTAAAAAATGACTAATTACTTCATTCAATTGCGTACTTAAGATCAACATCAATTCCATTTCATTCATCTAGTCACTTAACATGAAAAAACTGACGGCACTTTCATGTATTGCATCTTTCGACATTCTACAATCACCTCCATAGAATGAAGGCAATCTGACTAAAGAGGATGGAATTGCATTGCATATAAAATATATGCAAAATCAGATCTGTGGTACATCCATACTAGCCTCGATACTAGATGAATACAATTCGATTGATGTTTACCTCAAGCACATAAACAAGAGTTAATGAACTGTTGCCTTCAATAGCGTTATCCATAGTTTTTAAATTATAGAAATTAAAAATATGTGGCGAAATTTGTAACTGTATTATGGTTGAGTTCTCATGAGTACCACAAAATATAGACACGCGTCTGTACGTGTGACTGATGGTAATTTTACTATGTCATGTGATTGTATGAATGAGTGTTTATCTCAATTAGGCAAATTTGATTTACAGAATTGTTATCACATATCTCGAGATAAATGAATTTAAATGGCAATTATTTACTTGATAATAGCATGAATACGTCTACAATAAGATCTTCTGGTTATTCCGAAGCATTAGTTAGATGATCATATATCCAAATTAATTTTTAAGAATGAATTGAATTGGTTTAACGAATTAGAGTTAGCTCGGAGAAAAATGATAATATTCAAGACTAGTGTATCTTATCTTTTGTTAACAGATCAGATGAAGTGGCACTGGAAGATTTCGAAAAATAATAACGTTCTTGCTACGAGACATGAAGCGCTACAAGACTAAAAAAGAGAAATTGAAGCTTACTTGGCATTTAATACTACTTTTATCTCGGAGCGTACCAGGGCCTTAATAGCGAATATCGAGAAAAAACCATTTATTACTTGATTCACAAAATGCAATATATATTGCGGAAATATATTTATGATTAATATATTATAATATCAGATTGAAAATATGTGGTGAACTGATCGCCAAAGTTGAGAGATCATGCGATAAATCTACGTTTGCTTTGTAGTTAATTAAAAGTTATGGGTAAAAGTCGATGGCGTGAAATTATTGCGAACAGCAAATATAAGAACAAGGTGTAAGATTTAAGAATAAAAAGGAAAGATACTCTTTCAAAAACGATTAAAAATGAGATTAAAAACGAAACATGGAATAAGAGGTGTTTTAAAGTAATGTATACTCATTTAGTAATAATAATCTTCTAGCTCAAATAAATCGAAAAAGATTCAGAATATATATATATATATATATATATATATACCTTTTCTATATATATTATATATAACTTATATTAATAATTAAACGTAAGCCAATAAAAGAATGAAACAACAAGAAATGTGATTGAGCACAGTTAATGTAATGTTCTAATATTAAAATAAATCTTAATTATCACAGAAACATAATGGTTAGCACGTACAGACTTTTGGCTCAGGAATTATCGTGAATATATCTACAAGACTATTGTAAGTTGCATGAGTATAATACAAAACCGTTGTGAAGTAATATGATGTTTAGATTCACGTGAGCATGGCGAATATATTTGAAGCAACTTGTTTTGTATTATCGACCATTGTTAACTGAAAATTTCATATCTGTTCCAACAAGTATGTCATATTAAATATAGCAATACTAAATTAAATCAACGATATACCTTATATATATATATATATATATATATATATATATATATATATATATATAAACGTCAATAAATCAACGTGCACTATAGTAAAAATTAACAGAGGAATGCTACAGTTACGAAGATGTAACTAAATAGGAAACTGAATTTAAAGCCTTGTAGAGGAATAAAGGTACAACCCATTATAGTTTGGGCATAGAAGTGCAGCTGGACAAGACTTTGACATTCATGTTTAATTTGTTCTGGGAATAGATATTCTGTATTTTAGTTCAATTTGTAATAAACAAATAAAATAATATGAGAACTTGTTGTCTCAAATAATGTTATAAAATTGTCTACTGAATCGGCCACAGTTTTGTAATAATTATGTTAGCTAATGCGAATAATTGACATGAAAATTGGTATAACTTTAATTATTGAAACGGACATTGTTTTGGGATTATTATATAAGCCAATTAGTCTTATTACCATGACGAATTGCTTAACATATTTAATTTAAACGAACACGGTTTCGGAATATACATTCTAAATCCTAACTAAGGCTTTTCAAATCAATTGCGATGTACATTTTCTTTTGAACAGCTTAGTAGCAGAGGTACCGGATAAAATTTGAGAAAACATCAGCATAGAAGGTAAGAACGAATTGGTTAATGGGTGATGGGGTGAAATGTTTCCATTCAACTAATCTCTTTGAACAACTGATTTGGTTCTGACGGTTTGAGACACTGCTGTTGCACATATTGTTTCAGTGTAGTCTTCAGAGAATACGGAATTGGTTGAGTTCGAAGCAAGGTATTCCAGTACACGGCGGAGATAATGAGAATTGTTCTTGACAATTGCAGGCCTCTGAAACGAGCAATGGGACCACACGAAATACGTTTGTTCTATATAATTGTGCATATAATAAGGGTATGATACGCAGATGCGCTGCTGCGAAATTGATGTCGGGGAAGCTAATTACTCATTAACCCTTGAAATCTTCATTCAAAAAAACGGAAGCATTACAACAATGGCAGTTTTCCTTCTGCGTAAATCCGATGAAACTAAAACTCTTTCACTTTGCATTCATATTTGAAACTAAGAAGCCTATTACTTATTACTCTTTTAAGCAAGGAAACAACAAGACATCGAAGTTTATTATTCTGGGTTTTTGGTGAGGAAGTAAATTACCGTACATTGCCAGTTCATTGGATAAGGAGGCCAGGCGAGTGAAATTTACGTTCAGAAGCACGAATATTAGGGATGCTTCTGTCAATGTCATTGGAAATATATTATAAATACAGTTTCAAATAGTCCCCGGTGGCTTTTGATACAATTCATGCGAAGGCGTAAGCCATAAACATATCCAAGCTAGATTTTAAATAGTATCAAAATTCTCTCTCGCGGAAGATAGGCTTTGTAGTGCAACTCGATGTAACAAAATCAGTCTAGAGTAATTAGGACTGAATGTTGAGTTTGTTATTACTAAACAAAATGTTTGGAGTCTTTAATGCCACGAAGAAATGCATAGCATAAAAATGTTTAGATGGATACGATTATGCGCCAATCAGGTTAGCCAATGAAAATTATTACCCTGAAGAGTTGTATAATATATTCTGTTAAAAAGGACTTGGTTTCGTAATATTTGTATTAGCCAAGCTCAATTATCGCAAAGAAATTTTGTTTGACATGACATGCTCAACAAACCGAATTTCATAATAAAAATGCGAAGTCATCAATGAAGTTTGTAATTCAACTGTTAATTGTTTTCTATTATGAAAAATTGTGCGGCAGAATTATCTGCTGAAACATAAGAAATCTACAGATACATGAACGTCACAACAGAAGGAAGAATCTATGGTCGAGTCGGTTAAAGGTCAACGTAGAGCAAATTTGCAATTCAGCGGAAGCTGTTGAATGCAACAGGAAAAACAGATTTCGCTTTGTTTAATGGGAACATTCGCAATAAGTTTCACAAATTTTAAATGGTGTCTGAATTTATAATGTGATTTAACCTTGACATAATTAATTTTAATGAGTTATGGTTCTATGAAGTAATGACGGATTTTGAACATACTTATTGACCTATATATCATAATTTTGTGAGGTTCAATATTTTCTATATTTTGTAAATTGGAATCTGAATTAGATGGGGGATGTTCAGAAGTATACCTTGTGATAGATTAATCGAATGTTTTACTTTGAAATTGAGAAATGATTGCTCACTGTTGTGAATGGATAATCTCAATATAGATGAAAAAATGATGGAATATTTTTAGGGATTTATGATTTCAATTTTCACTTTAGCAGATGTAATGTTGAAACATAAATCTTTAATTATTTTTGTCATTCGGAAGTACGTATACATTGACTTATAAAAACTTTATTTAAACAAAATATGTACTAACAGCGGTACCAACATGCCAGAATTCGTTTTTTGGTAGGTTTTAATGGAAAAAATATTATTCTGCATTGATAGACATTAAATGTTGAAACTTTTTGCTGTGGATTTGACCACATCTTTCTTGGGCAGGACAAATTATAGCACTCGTAGGTCGGTAAAATCTTGAATTTTGTACATTTTCAGGTGCTCCGATTATTGGCCTTGATTGATGGGTTCTCATTTGTCCCTTCTTTTTTAAGCCTTCCATCAGCTGATTGTCTGAAAATGACGTTGGAGCAAGATTTACCACTATTTTTGTTCCTAGTTGTTGAGACGTAATTTCTAGTCTCATCTTCAGGGTTGACACAATACGCACAGGGAAAAACAACTTGTGGCAAATGTGGTATCCTAATTCAAGACAGATCTATTTATATTTATTTGAATTCCTGAAGTATTTTTTATTGTCTGCCCTAATATCCGGTCTTCATGCGCAATCCATTATACTCAAATGTATACGCAAACTTATCCATGTTACCCCTCTCGCACAAAACAACCTATATACCATATGTGCACTCCATTAAAGTGATATTTTCAGAACAACTATTAGCAAACCTTATGGATTAGAATACTCGCCTATCCAGCAGGTGTAATGTTGTAACATAAATCTCTAATAATTTTTGTCATTCTGGAGTGCGTTATATATTACCTTATAAAAACTTTATTTAAACAAAATATGTGCTAACAACGGTATCGACAGGTCAGAATTCTCTTTTTGGTAGGTTTTAATAGAAAATTATTATTCTGCTTTGATAGACGTTGTTTGATTGACGAAAAAATAAACCGATTAGACTCAGTTGACTTTTGTCTAGAAGGAATTTGTTTCATCTCTTCTCAGTAGAACCCAAATGTGTGTTCTTAATGAAATTTGGTATTTCCGTTTTTAACTATACATAAAACTAGTATAATTTTTCAGCCAAAAAAATATAATTCCAAAGAGGTTAAAAATATTTTTTTCTCAAGGTATGATTAAAGTGGATTATTCTACGAACAGTAGAATTTAAATAATGTTCAGATATGATATTTCACTTGAACAATAGTTTAACAACGCACAGATGATTTTGTCACTGAAATGATCCTCCAACAAAATCTCAATATATATGCAACAAAATTAATGATCAGGTACAGAACGAACAGCATTGCTAACTGCATGTTAGTGAGTCGAATGGTTTCGAAGAAGCTCGTTTGGAAACGGCGCTACGTTATTTACCACTTATTTAAATTTGTGCTAGCAAGTGTATAATGATATAATAGCAACATTAAATAAAATCAAAGAAACATATAAATGATCAATAAATCTACATGACAGATAAAAAGTCTGATACGATCGGTGCTCCAGTTATGACTACATATATATATACATATA